>JAZEWU010000018.1:6954172-6966871 GCA_036362915.1 Geotria australis | reverse complement strand
CAGACATGATATGCCCCAACTAAGAACAGAAATTGCTAAACCCCAGAGCATCAATATGAATGATCAGACGCAAATTATGATGGCAGTAAAGTGCGCGCAGTTTGTAGCTAGATTTGTACCCACTTCCGTTTTGAGTCGGCGAAGGACGAACGGTTTCATGATCTGCTTCGCCTGCTTGATTCTGTCCATTTCGTACTTGGACTGCCGACATCCAACTTTCTGTCAAACACAAGGATGCACAGGAGTGTTTCACCAGCAAGAATACCTTCATTACCCAAACCACCAGAAAAAAAATGGGGTGGCGTGAGCATGGGTGGGCTAGGGGGTAGATGGGGTTAAAGTTCTCGTACAGCGGACGATGAAGAAAATGCCCGCCGAATCTCTTGCGTGCTGTTGCTGAACATGTCCGGCATCACGAAGTTGAGCAGAGACATGAGTTCCTGGAGGTTGTTCTGCACTGGCGTACCCGTCAGCAACAGTCGCCTTTGAGCCTGCAGGGAAGAGCGGCAATGAAGGACAGTGGCCGTAAGAGACATGGTGTACAGGGAATAAGATGCCCGGGATAAAATCAGGACACATATAAGGCAAGCGGTACCACTACTCCACACGGTAGTCCTTTTAAGAAGGATATTAACAATTTCATTGATACACGTAAGATATTCTACATATATTAGCTTTTCCTTCATAATTCAGTAGTTTTCAGACTTATTGGAAAGCTTCCAACATGGGTTTAAGCTGCATGATCCTTTTTAATAGTTTACTTGAGAAAGTTTAATGGCGAGTGACCATATTATGAAGAAAATATCTAAAGTCACTATTTAATGACATTTCCTCTAAAAATAAAAGATGTATCAAAGCATCATAAACAGTCAAAAGCCACCAAGGGCAAAGGAAGATGACGTAATTTTACATTCTCTCCTGTGCTGCACTTACGTTGATGGTCATGAGGTGCTGGTAGCGCTGAGAGGCCATGTTCTTGAGCATGTGGCCCTCGTCAAACACGGCGCAGTTAATGTGCAACCGGCGGAACAGGCTTCGATCATCCGCATTCGCAATAGCGGACTGGTACCTGTGTATCAAATGACACGGCAGGTTCATCATGAATGCGCCGCAATAATAACTACGAACGTCACTGGGCTCCCATTATGAGGTAGGAGGAATATCTGCTCAATTAAATAAAACATGTATTTGAATAAATTAAGTAACTCCAACACGCATATTTTTATATATCCAACAGTCACCACTGGTGTTTTGCTGTGATTTTCTGCACTGCTTTTACAAGTTTGCTTCCAATTATAAGTGTTTGCCTCTGAATGGAATGTTGCATGTAGCCTACTTCAACTAATCGCTTAATTAGTGACCCTAAACTCATTCGAGTACAGTATAACGGGCAAATTCATTTGTACCCAGGCTGTCAATAGTGCAACAAAATCAGCTACAACACGTTTGCTTTAAGCTTGCAGACGTTTCAAAATATTCGCATCAGCAAAATATTCACATAAATGCAGTCTAATTGTGCCATGAAAAAGTGAGATGAATATAGGCATATTTGCCTGAAAACACATGAAGAAAAACTGTTAAAAAATAAACGAAACTCTTGCCATGACCACCACGGCGATACAATGACCACAGTACTGCTGAGGCAGCTGCCAGTCACTGTCATGTTCTCGCGACTCACGATGTGACAATGACGTTGAAGTCGACTTGCTTGTGGAGGATATCTGCACGTAGGCTTCGTCTCTCCTCCTTGGACCCTATAGATTATTCAATGAAAAATAATGCTTTAGAAACCTGTCAATCCTTAGCTGAATTAGTAAGAGAATATAAACGTTATTATCACTGCATTCTACGATATAATAATCAGAAAGAATCCCCTGCTAATGTACTGCTGGGTGAAAGAGTCCCAGTGCCATGCCAGACATGGGGGTTGCTCGCCAGTCTGGGTTGGCAAAGTGTGGAGGAGGGGCAGGAGGCACGGCTCAGATCATTCGCCAATGATATTAGCCATAAACTCAGCTCGTTGATAGCACAGTGCATAACCACTCCGTTACCATTTTACCCCATTAAAGGTAACACACCAAAAACATAAATTACTCTTATCTTGCAGAAATATACCTAGATTGTGTGGCCCATCATTATCCACTGAGTATGACGCTTCATTTAAGATATTTGGCAGGTCAAATCAGAAGGGTGAGGTTTCAGCCACTTTGTCAAGATCTGAGTCTAGCCTTAAATACATTTCAGAATGGTAAAGAGCCCTGCTAAGCCGAGCTGAAAGACAACGATGTCCAGCAGCTGACCATCGTGCTTCGAAGAATCGCAAAGAAGAAGACTGTAATGTGTCATTACCATAATAAAACAACACCTTCAGGCCAGGGCACCACATCCGTAGCTCTCTTCTCCAGTTGTCTGAAGACAAACACATTCTTCTAACTCAACAATAACAATTGTTCACATATATTCACGCATGTTTAATATGCTACTGTTATTAAAATTACTATTATTACTGACATTTTATTTTTTATGGAAATGATCAATGCATACAAAACAGCAATCTCTTTATACCAACACTCAAATAATTGCATGATAGCGTACATACTTCTAGCAGATTTATCTACAAACACATTAAGAGAGATTCTGTTCATCATAAGTTAAATTGTCGCCATGATGACCAAGATAATATAAGAGCTGCGCTTAACTTACAACCACAAACACCTGAAAGACTAGAAAAATTGAAACTATTACACAAGAAAAGATCACGCAAGATATCACATAGCAAACTCACAAAAGCACTTTGCTGTAAATTAAATTTGGGAGATCAAAATAACCATCATGGACGAGTGTTGCAAGTCAACAATCAAACATTCCTCTCAAAGTGGCTGGTCTGAATCCAGGTTTAACTGCTTCTGATTAACATGGGTTTCTCTTAAGTGTCGTAATTTAATGGACTAAGCCTAGTCAGCAATTAATGCACGATAAAGCTGTCATGTTAAATATGGGTTTTCGCTTGATTTGGAAACATTCCAGCTGTGAGAATTTAATATTTAAAAAAATCAGTTTGACGAAATAGTAAAATGGGCACTTAAAAAAATTCCTGTTAATCTATTATACGGCCCATTCTCTTACACATTAGTCCAGGGGTGTCCAAACTTTTTTTCCTGAGGGCCACATACAGAAAAATATACGAAGGACTGGGCCACTCACAATACATTCATTCATTCATTTTCAGAAACCGCTTAATCCTATACAGGGTCGCGGTGAGCCGGAGCCTATCCCGGCAGACACAGGGCGCAAGGCAGGGGAACACCAAGGATGGGACGCCAGTCCATCGCAGGGCGCCTGGGGAAATTTAGTGAGTACGCCAATTAACCTGGCAGCATGTCTTTGGACGGTGGGAGGAAACCGGAGTGCCCGGCGAAAACCCACGCGGACACGGGGAGAACATGCAAACTCCACACAGAAAGGCACCCCCGAGCCGAGATTCGAACCCGGGACCTTCTTGCTGTGAGGCGGAAGCGCTACCCACTACGCCACCGTGCCGCCCACTCACAATACAGTTAAGCGCAAATATTATGTGTGGGCCATAGACCATTATATTATTAGACTTTGATACGTGCCAATTAAAAATGGATGGCGGGCCGCAGTTGGCCCGCGGGCCGTAGTTTGGACACCCCTGCATTAATCCATGGGCAATAGCACAAATCGGTACCACGTAGGGTAGCAAAAGTTTGGTACTATCGAATTATGTATACAGCTAAGAGTAATTTATTTGCTGACCCGCTCGTTTGAAACGGTTCACATAATTCACTGTTATGAGCAACAAAGACAAATTGGAACTGCTAACGTGAAGCCACCTGAGGTAGTGTATAATCTCAGTTTTGTGCTCAGACTAAATGGAGTATGCTATGCGGTGAGATTTGTGAATATATTAGTAACATAACATGGGAAGCACAATGCGAACACAAATGTGGGGAAAAAATACTAAATATGTGTCAAGGAAATTAATCATGATCTAATAAAAAAGTAAAACAGAATTGTGTCAATGCTGAAATAAGGTACCGCCATACTGGTCAATGTGGGTTGTTAAAGGCAAGTTACCTAATGTTGACGACGGTACAATGATGACATGTGGATTTTCCTCGCCAAGCTCTACCAGGTGGGCCAGGAATGAAATGGCTTGCACTGTCTTGCCCAAACCCTATAGAGAACCAACACATAGACAGCATACTAAAACTACAAAATAAAATTGAAAGCACTGTAAAGTATACGGTATTTGCTGGCGTGTCCGCAAAAGGGTACCATACATATTAAACGGCACAGCAACACCATATGCAGTAAATTCACAAACACGTGGAACCTTAGTTGGAGATTGAACCTTATTTGTTTTTGTCAATTTAGCTTTTGTAACCATAGCCAGATTTCTATGTACGGTATATATGTGTACACATGCACAGAGAAGCTAATATAGGAAGTCCACACTAAATAATGTCGATGAAAGACACATCATTGTATCAACGTACTTTCAAATATACAGAAAATATTACCATTTCATCAGCCAAAATGCCATTCACATCTTGCTTATGAAGAAGTGCCAGCCAGTTTAACCCCACCAGCTGGTATGGCTTCATCTGGTATCTGAAAACATCAGAGGATAAATCAATAACACCAAAGCCACATTTTCAACGACAAAAAGGAAATATTTTTTTAATTCATCCTCTGATATTTTTTTACAACAGACAAGTACATTTGTGCATCACAACTGTTTGCAAATACACCCATACCTCGTTATCTGTGAGGGATCTGTTGCAAAAAGGATCAAATTTGCACACATTTTAAAATGCATTCACAGCACTACAGATAAAAGCTACATATGTTACATTAAGAAACATCATTCAAATATAAATGGGATTGTGCTTGACTGCTGATTATTCAACTAAATGATTAATAATTTTGAGCAATAACGGACGGAGGGGGCATCAGTACACCCTGGGTTATTCACACGACCGCAGGTATAAATCTCGATTAACTCAAGTGACAGGCGTATGAGCAACTGCCACTGTCGACTCACGCTGTGTTTAGACTGGGTGGCTGGGGCAGCAAGCGATGATCGTTGCCATCATTATCTGCTGCCCTCCTGTGCAGCTGTTTCACGGAACGCTCCAGCCGAAGAGCCACATTGCTGCACACCGCCATGAGACGCAGCACCACCTCGCGCTCCTTCAGCATGGTGAGCGAGCTCCACACCAGGTCCATCGACAGGAACTTCGTGGTTGTCAGCTTCGTCGTCTACAACAGGGGTGGAGAAACCGTTTCCTTGGCAGCCCACAAATGCCACCTCTGTCATTTCTGTCAATGCAAGGTCCTCTTGCACCAAGAGACGCTAAAATCTTGTCAGGTTGAAAATATTCCTCTCGAGTACCCAATTAGTGCATATAATTCGAAGTGGTTGCTCTTGTGTGGCTGTGAGCCGTGTGAAATGAAGTTGAGAGTCCAAGGGATGCCGGTTACGTATCCCTGTTCTAGTCACTAATGAACACTAATGAAAACACTCATTTTCATTAGTGTTGATTTTGGGCACGATAATTTACAATTAAAAGAGAATTTATTTAAACATGTGCGCCTCACTGAATCTCAAATACTCTTTCAGAGTGGTCCTGCAATGGGAAGTTTGATTAGTTGCATTTTACAGAACGTTTTGTATACCTACAAGTTAGAGATTACAAGCGGTATAAACAAAAGAAAGACAGACTGGGGAGCCATCTTTGAAACTAACAGGAATCAACTGGAAAAAATAACGAAAGCCCCTTGGTCGGGTGGAACGCGAACACAGGATAAATAACGCAGCTCATTCAGCCACGCACTCAACGCCTGAGGACGCTTCCAACGTGGGAGGCGAAACGTTGCGAGGGAAAGAAGGAGAGCGCTCGACACGGCTATCCCGAAATAACATCGCATCGTCGCTTAACCTGCAAGGGCAACTAAAGAACAAATAAAACATGCGCGTGCCACTGGCCGTACCAGCTCATTCCAGCTTTGAAAGGGCCGCAGCTCCACAATGAGGTCTGCCTTCTTGTGCGAGCATCCGTTGACGAGCATCAACTCCTGAACAGTTGCTTCGCAGAAGAACGCCAGCACGTTCGCTCTCTTCTCGTCGCCGAGTTTGTAGCGGTTGCCTTCTTCAACCACATCCTCATCACCCACGTCATGAGATTCTGTGTCGCTGTCCGAAGTCATGGGCTTTTCATCATCATCATCCTCCGATCCTGACTGGGTTGCCGTACATGCAAAAAAGACAAAAATCCTTCAAAAGGCCATAAAGAATGCCAGGAAATGTTCTGATATTGAACAAATTGAGGCCAAAGCAACACAACAGGGTGTGAGGTTAGCGTCACACCTGACTGTCTGTCTCCCAAGTTTATATGTTCGCACACTGCTGACAGATACTCAGATAAGACTGCATTATCCTAGATAAGGCCGAGGACAGCTTCAGCCATAGTCTTTACTCAGATGAAACCAATATGAAGAGTAATTTTAGGCATAAGGAAAATCAACATTATATAAATGCTTATAATGTACACAACTATTCAACCCAGAGCCATTTGATGATTTTGGGTTACAATTTGCCTGAGCAACAGGGTGGCATAACACCTGCACCTCACAGAAAGAAAGTCCTGCCTGAGACAATTCGATTCCCGTTTCAGGCACCATCCTGTGTATAGTTTGCATGCTCTCCCCTGTTCTCCTGTTCTACGTGGGGTTCGTCCGGGTTCTCCAGTTTCATCCCGCATTTATTACGTCTGTGGCATAAGTTAGTTAACTAGTTCACAGCAAGTGTATTATTATTCGTAGAAAAGTTGTCATCACTGCCCCTACCTTAAAACAACTGACCCAAGCCCATAAGTGCCAACAGAGTATGGGCAAGGAGATGGCAATTACAAAACACTATGCCTAAGGAAAGTGTGTCAGTGTTAACTCACCGAGGAAGAAATTTGACGACGGTAGCTGGGCTTTGCTTTAGATTTGGGTGCCTCCTTGATAGGCTGCTTGTCCCTGCTGGTTCCATTGACAGAGTTGGAACTGGCCGACGTTGCCCTTTGACTGATGCTGCCGTTCTTGGCAGGGCTACTCTGTAGCTGCACGGGGAAAAAAACACGAACACATGGCTACACAGACACTATGAAACATTACAATTGACCGATGACTGAACGGAAAAAACTGTGACGATTAAAATTATAAGATTCCTTACGATTGGCCCCGACAGGAAATTTCTGGAGGAAGATGAGCACGAGGACACGGGCTCGCGTGAAAACGCGGCCAGCTTCTGCCGAGCACGATCTGCCATTACGTCACTAGGCTTCACTTTACGGGCAATTTCTGGTTCTTCTTCTTCCTCTTCCTCTTCAACCTTCTCTTCTTTCTTCACAACGCTCTTCTTCTCTATCACAATTACGTCTACATCGTCCGAGTCTGTAGGAAGTAAATCACACGAGTCACTTAGTAAATGCTTTCTCTGAGCATATCAGAAACGGCAGTCAGGTGCAATAATACATTTGTTTGGAGTTTTCGCTCGATGTATAAAAGCATGGGGGGGCAATGATTACCAGATTCCTCAGCACCAATAAAAGCTTGAATCGAAATGACGGCATTTTCATATGACCAGGCATGTTGTTTCAGCACCTCTCGCAATTCCTGATGATATAAACACAAAACCACAACTTTCACGTGAAGCTTTATTCAACAATGTGCAGCAGTGAGTGACGCTGTAAGACGAAAAAACATAATCCATTCGTCAATCTGCCGTCACTGACCTCTTTGTCCAGGTCAGGAAATTTTACTTTCAACCGAATAACCATCCGCTCCTGGTGTTTCCAGATATGTGCACTCTTTCTGTCCGAGCATGAATCATCAGCCACCTATATTTTACATAAGTACAAATCACACAGAACAGAGCACAACCAATTTGGTGAACAAGATACAATATTTTACCGCGACCCTGTATAGGATTAAGCGGTTTCTGAAAATGAATGAATGAATGATACAATATTTCAGCAAAATTATCCATAACTGTAATGTAAAATTAACTCACGCAAGATCACATTTGGGATTAAGCGCAGAATTCCAAAGGAATTTTTGGCAGCTCAAAACCACAACCAAGACCATGCAATTCGTGGCTGTATAAACTGGTCGCAAGTAGAAGTAATACCTTAATCTGCTTGCTGGTGGGCTGTGAAGACTTTGTGTGATTGCTCAGAGAGATAGACTCCTGAGAGTTGATTTTATGTTTGCCGTTCGAGGCAGGATCCGAGCGGAATAAAAGGAGGGCAGATGCTATGGCTCCATCAAGTGTGCTCGTCATTTTGATCACCTGCAAAGGATTAAACCATGTTGCAGCATAACATTTTAAACAATGGTAAACATTTAATTTTAAATAAACGGGGATGATGAAGTTTGAGTGGAAATGCAGTGTTGAGGCTGACGTTAAACATCACGGGCTTGGACTGTGCTCAGTGTGGCGGCATGTTCAAGATAAGGTCGCCTGGCTGTCCCTTGTGGGTACTGCTACGCTTTAAACCAGGTGCAAGTGACTGATGATGGTGATGAAGTTGTGGACATCTATCACAATTACAAGCAATTGGGACGGTTCAAAAGCTCATGGACAGTGACACTTGACCAGCCTTCTCCATTTAGAGAACGTTGGATTTCTGTTTATACCCACTTATGCTCTCAGCATCACTTCATCACACTAAATAAACATCCACTCAAGAATTCTCACAACTTTAAGTCCAGTTTGGACGGTTGATATATGCGAAAAATGTGTCGCGAAGTAATTCAAAATAAAATTTACTTGCACTACCCTTTGTCAGAAAAATGCCTGAGAAGATATCAAAAGAATCACTTCTGAATAAAATTGGGCAGAAATAAAAGGGCAATAAATGAAAGTCCCCCATTTCCACTTCATCGAGGAGTGGAGCAGCATGCTCACCTCGAGCAGCTCTTTGTCCGTGCACTGAGGTAACATCTTCTTCATCTTGAGCAGCTTGTACCGCGTGCTGTTGGGCTTGGGCACCGTGGGATTCCCCGTGGCAGTGGTGTCCGGGGCACCATCTTTATCCTCACTGTCCGAGTCAGAGTACAGCACTCCCTTGACAGATGGGGCGATGGGCTGGGATGGTGGGGTTCTCGGCTTGTTGTTTTCACGGTCAGAGTTCGAATGTAATGCATTCTGTCGTTTCTTTGAGGTCAGGGACTTCCGGCCTTTTCGCTTGAACTCTGGGGTGTCGGGTATGCTGATCACTGCACAGAAACAAACACACAGTTATGACCTTTACATTTTTGGTTTACTGATTCTTCCTATCTTGCAGCAGGTCTCTGAAATCCCCATGGCCTCATCTTATTTCCATTTTTTTCAGGACGTTATGCTATGTCTCCCTCTCAAGTTCTCTCTGCCCAAAGGGCCATACCTAAAGCTCTCTTCATCCCATTCGATTCCACCCACCTCTTCACACTGCAACACCACACTCCATACTTGAGTTCTTAAGTCATAACTAGGGATGTCAGGCTATGCTACAATATGCTTTCGGGAGTCTCGTTCTGGTATCACTAATTAATCCTGCTTACTATTGCAGAAGAACCTTTCAATCTCAAAGGGTTCTCATTTCGGCAAATTAAGAAAACAACACAAATTCATACGTACATGTCATGCGTGTAATGTCCGTATACAACGCAGTATTCAAGTAAAACTGTTATTGGATTAAACCTGATTATTAACCATGCACAATTTGTTCAGTACGCCCACGGTGGTAGTGAATTTAACTGGCAATACTTTATTTTGTGTCAACAATCCTGTGGCTTTATCTCTCTACCCCGGGGTAGAGTTACATGACAAAAATGGACTGCCACCTTACGTCACACGCTGCTCTGTGCTGGATGCATTACGAGCATCATGAAAAATACAACTTTACACAATTAATTAAAGGTGCCAAGGACGTATGTGCAACCCTGCCCAATCATCCTAAGCTGTTGGTTTTCTGGAAATTGTGATTCTGAGAATCGCATAGGCAGTAACAGGTTTAAGTCAAGAGAAACCCACACGGGTCTCGCATCAGCAGGGCACAATACACCCACACACTACGTAACAGCACGATTATCACTTCACTGTACAGCTAAAACGTCACCCTAATACCAGATAGCCTTTTACTACTGGCTCCCAATCCAATACCGGACCAATTTCAAGATCGAACTCACCAATTTAAAGATCCGCTATGGACTCAATCATGGCTAACTCGTCCCTATCATTCTGTGCTCCTCAAACGCACTCTCCATTCCGGAAAAATTGCTTTCTGTCGAAGGTCCTAGTCAACCTTTTTTTAATCCGTGGTACATCTTCATCAACAGCAGTCGAGTTTCTGGCCCAGTTAAGGCTCAAGACCGTCCTGATTATCAGCCTGTAAGCGGACTGCCTCTCTATGAAATAATTATGCCGACGTTTCTGTACATAAACAGTATGTCGTCTTAAAGTGTGGCTGTATGTACATGCTTTGTTTTGTACTGTACGCCACCTTGGCAGTGCTACGAAAGCAAAAACCAAAAGCAGCTCTACCGGCATTACTATTTGCATAAAGTCGTAAAACATAAAACATATCTACGACAGGATAATTCCAGCAAAGAGCCTCCCTCTTCAGGGATCTCGGGGCGTGTGGCGGAGTCTCTGGGCCCCTGACCAGAAGCCAATTGCATACAACACATGAAGCGATTACCTTTCCTCCTCTTATCACTATCATCAGCCATGATCAATTCACTATTGTATGAAGGCCTTCCAAAACCGCAATCTCTCTAGATACTGTGATGGATCAATCCACCAGGCACCTAGACACCCACATGATTTCATCGGTCAAGCCATGTACCTTCATTTGTACTGCTTCTAACGAGATAACGAAAGGATTTAACCAATGTATGTGTTTGAATAAACTCTTGTTAGATAGCCAATAAAACAAAATTACACGAGTGCTACCATTTGAAATAGACACAACGAATAAATGAGTACAGTACCAATACAGCGGCACATGGACGAAAACACGAAAAATAGTCATCGTAAAACAACTTAACAACAATGACAAACCACGGGTTGTAAGCATGACGGTCGATGGACGTAACTCGTAAGTGAATGGCAGCAAAAAGAACGCGTTCAAAAAGACAAACACAACGGAGATGGAGCGAAGAGATCAGCTGACTGCAATGAGATTATGACGCTGCATAGACTGTGCGGTATACGTATGTGGATGTGTTAGTATACGTAATCAACCCACTGCTGGATGAATGTATCTCTCAGCTTCCGCCATCTCACGAGACTGCGATGTGTAACAATCCACCTAGCGCCTCCGCACGAAATGATTTCGTGTCCATATTCCTTTGGCTGCCACCACTCCGTCGTTAAGACTCGACTACCACCCACCATCACCCCATATTTAATGACGTGTCCTGCCCAGGCCCAATTACTGTATCGAAACAGTAAATATACGATCCATCTTACTTGCGTATGTTCTGAAATCCACGCAAAAGAGACGAGTTTTATCGACACGAGCGGCCGATGATAACCTGACTGCACCGGCCGAGTTAAGCCTTTATCGTTCGGCATCAAAGGGCGGCCGCTACTGCTGCCACCGTTGATGGCGATTACACTGTTTTCTCCTCGCTATAAAGAAATGACTAGTCACACCGAGACATAACCGCGCCAAAACTCCGGCCCACATTCCCCTCACAATTGACCGCGGGTGCCTGTTCGTCCATACCGGGCTCCCGGCGTGGCGTCATAGTAGTAGCGACGCTCTCCGCGGTGTCGGTGGGAACGCGGGGTCTGTGCGGGGAGCGGCTGCGTCCCTGGAAGCTGAACCTGTTGAGGTTGAAGGCGCTCATCGCCCGGCCGCTGAAGCCCGCCACGCTCTCACAGGCGGCGTTACGAGTTTGAAGTGCTCGTACTCAACCTGGCACGAACCCAACACGTGGACAGCCGATGCCGCCCTGGATCAACTATGCGCCCCTCGAATTTTAGTGTTAACCGAACGTGATTTTCGCGATTGTGACAGCGGTGCTTGTGCAGAGGTGGCGTTAGTAGTTACAGTACAGCAAGTAGTAACAATAATAATATTTATTTCCCGCGAAAACTTAACCCGCGAACGAGAGGCACGTGTCGTCAGCGCAGTGAGGCGCGCGTTCATTGGTGGCCGCGTCTCTTAGTGACGGCGATATAATTAAAAAAATCGTAAATAGTATAATATACTGGTAGTTTTCCCTCATTACGTGAATTCAACTGGAAAAATATGGTTTTATTAACGCAAAAAATTCCATCGAAATCGGCTTACGGTCCCATAAAAAATTAAGTCGCAAGGCGCATTGTGCGCCACTCGCCGAGCGGAGTAAAGCGCCTAGAGATTGGTCAACTCGTATCACGTGGCTTTGTTGTAGACGCGGCCCATTCGCAATCGGCGCCGCGCTCGGGAGCGCGCGAGAGACGCGCTCTACGATTGGTCAGTCAGCACCCACGTGACTCAGCATACTTCCTTCCTGCCCCCGGCACCCCGCCCTCACAGTGTTGACAACTCGGGGTCACCTCCGCCTCCTCATCGTTGTTCCCGCCTTTTTAAGCTGAAGCTCCGCCCTTTATTTAGTTGTTTTATTTATTTTAGTCACTTCGCGTCTTTG
>JAZEWU010000018.1:6928282-6946639 GCA_036362915.1 Geotria australis | reverse complement strand
ACAACCTATGCAAATGTCGTGCACATACAGTGATCTATAACGTCTGTGTTAATAGGTTGTTATGACCAATTAGGCCTATATGGTGTTCCACTCAGGCCACCACAAGCAATTGTATTGCCAGTAGGAATTTTAAGAAAAGCCTATTGTAAGTGGGTGATCTCATAAAATTTCCTGAGACGTGGTGTATTGACGAGGACACTGTCTTTTCACTCAGGTCATTAAGAATGCATTGCCATCCAGGTTGGCAGATGCACATTTTATTGCTAGTGGTGCCAGTAGCAGCCAGAGAAGTAAATCTACCGGAGAGTACACACATCACAGAGGTGGAGCAACGAATTTCACTTTTGTGCAGGAGCTAGATTTCCGCATCGCAGGGCTATGAGAGCTGCCACAGTCTCGCCAGCAGTGGACAGATCGTGACAATGATGCCACGACAGCGTACGCGCGTGAGAGTAAGAGCACTCGTAGCTCACGGGAGCCGTCGGCTAATCCCATCGGCCGCGCGGTTGCTTCAGGAAGCTCCGCCGGCGCAGGGCAAAGGTGAGCAGGAGGGGACGGCACCGGGCGAGGCGGAGCAGGCCGAGGGCGCCGTGTTCAAGGAGCCGCCTCCACCGCCGCCCCCGCGCCTCCTCCGCCGCGTCGCCCTCCCCAGCCATGTCTTGGACGAGGGCGTCGCCTCCCTCAAGTGCCACAAGGAAGACAAGGAGGTGGGGGGCGCGCGCGTGCGCGGCTGTGTAAAGTCACGAGGCGAATGACGGTGCTTTGGGGTTTGTCCGTCTGAAATGTTTGGCGCGTGACGATTCATGGCGTTCCCGCTCGCCACCAATTCGGGCTTGCAATTCAATTCAAAAGTGGATTTGTCTCTTTTTCACCGGCTTTTGTATTGCTTCTGGTTACAGCTTTTGTAAGTTTTGTTTCGTTTATAGATAATTTGCATATGTCTTAAACGTGTCTCAGCTGTACCATCGTTGCATGTATCGTGACTGAGAGATGATGAACGCACAATTACTTTCCAGGACAGGCTGTGCTACTGACAATGTCTAGGTAAAACTGGAAGGTGCCTTGAACCTGGTGTGTAATCCATAAATGCGAATACTTGAATATATTATCCTCCTACCTCTGGGTATTGTATTTTACTCCCACACATGCAACAATTCTTAAAAACCAATTGCCCGAATGCCTGAAACGAATCACGGGTCATCACTGTTTTATTTGAATAGAACGTTAAGCTAAGCGGACTTTAAATTTGTTTCGCCTTGGCCCCCTTGCTGCAATACCCCCCGCCCCATGCCACGTGCAGCTGTACACAGTGGTGCGGCAGGTCAAGCACTTCAACGAGGTGCTGGAGTTTGGAGAGACGCAGGAGTACACGGACGACGTCGAATACTTGATGAGCGGACTCAAGCCGCGGCAGCCGCTCAGCACCCGCTGTCTCAGGTCCGCTCAACGCTACCGCATGCCCCCCCTCGCCTACCCACGGGCGCTCAGCCTGGCCCCACTCTCTCATCTCACAACTGTTGAAGTGGAGCTGTGTCATCGCCGACCAGGAGTTGTGGATAATTTTTCGAGCACGGGCCATAATTACGGGTCTGCCAGTTCCATTGCAGGCTGAAGAGGTCACGTGCAAACTTAACGAGCGTGATGTCAAAATACTTGGCCAAAAAACCCCACTATTTCGCTGATAACACCTTAATATATTGAGGATGCGGTGTTTGGCAAATGTTGGCACCGGCTTTCGGCATGGCTGCCTTCCCCGTCCCCTGCCTCTGCGGTTCCTCGTGCCTCTAAGTTGTTCTCTCTCTTCGAGAGTGAACGTGGCTGTCCGCATTAAAAGTTGTAGATTACCATTAGCAAGCGAGACATCATGTTTTGCAGTCGTAACATCACGTTTGTGGGACAAGGTTGGGCATCGTAGCCTATTGGAAGTGAACAGCCCATCGAGTTGCTCGCTGGGTTATTGCGGAGCCCTGCTGCTCACAGGCCAGAAACGGCCCACATATCAGTAGATTACGCATCCTGACTTTACACGTATGTTTAGGGGGATTGAGACCCAAAGCAAATCATTTGTCTCCCTATTTTAAAACTACAAAGATGTGTTTTGGATGAGTGATAGACTGCTTTGTGCCGAAGCATTTAATCCGTTTAGTATTAGGCATGAGGTGTATTAAATTATTGCAGCTATTGTATGATCTGTAAGGGACAACTTGGCTGGATTACGAAAGTGCAAGCTGACGGTAGTTTTCCGTCAATGTTAATTCCCTTTTGTAATTTAAAAATAAAGAGCTAATATTTCTGGAAATACTTGTTGATCGAAGAGAGCCTGATGTAGGCAAAATAATTATTTGGTTGGATAGAATGTTTATTTTACATACTTGCCAACTAATGTTGTATGCGTTTATGAATTAGCTTTAACATTAGGGCACTATAACTCTTGTATACCTCTTGTAAACGTAAACATATATGAATATTACGTGATCAAATTGTGTGGCCATTGGGGACTTATTGAAAACCAGCAAAAGGGATGAAAGTGGTGCCCAAACTCAATAGCAATGGACTTTTTGCAAACGTGTGAATGTGTTCTGCTCAGACAGTTACCCTTGTTGATTTATATTCTAATTAAGTATTTCCAAATACAGATGCATATTAGGTAGCATTACATAATCCAAGCGTATGCATGATTCTTTTCAAGCTTTTTAGTTTTCACATTTGAATGACCGGATGCGTAGTAGATGGCTGCTTATCTATTTTTTTGCAATGTGCTCTGCAGTGTGATCAGCTTGGCCATGAAGTGTGCCATGCCTGGCTTCCGTATGCACCTCCGGGCCCACGGCCAGGTGGCCAAGGTGTTCAAGCTGCTCATCGATGCACAGGAGAGCCAGGTAACGCGTGTCCTTGCCCTCAACTGACCTCGCCTGGTTTTCACTTTTCCCAGCGGTAGCTTAGAAGGGATTCCGAGTGTCACTTTTGGGCCTCTAAAGCACACAAGCACTGTCCATTTTGTCGATTCAATGCTGTGGGACAGTGGTCTCCAACCTTTTTAAACACAAGATCACTTTTAGAATCGATTCTGGGATCGATTCCTGAATCGGTCGCAGAATCGACTCCCGAATCAATTCCCCCTTTAATACACCCCTGCCTGCACTGTATGGTGTCGCGATTGGACGTGTGAATCATTACAATTAAGCCCACACCGGCTACATTAAGATCGATTGTTCAAGAATCTGGGATCGACTCGTTGATCGTGATCGATTGGTTTGGAGACTACTGCTGTAGGAGGACACCCTTGCACTGTGCATGCTTATCACTGGTCACTGCGGGGTAGTGAAGGTAGATGTTCGAGAAAAATACAGGATGATAGGTTTTGCTGCACTGCCTTCTGCTGACAATGTAGCCCCACAGTAGCCTGCAACACCAGTCTCATGCATGATGGTCACCCTGCAAAGCACTATCTGGCCTCAACCGTGGTGAACGTTCAAGTTCTGGTGAGATTGGGTGCATCGTGGTTGATTTGTTCTTAGGCGGAAGCGCAGAGCATTATGCAAAATAAGACAATATTAGGGCTTTGTTAGTGAAACAATACTTAGTAAAAAAAATCGGTGAAGATTTCCCTAGTGATTTCAACTTACCGTCACTCCTGGTTTTATACATATGAAATCATTGCAATGACGTTATTACAATAATAATTGTTTCCATTAACGCTTAATTAAGCCTAAGGAGATTCAGCTTGTGTGCGGGTGCTAGGTGGATTGTTAGATTGCAGGACTCTCCGTCCATAGTAGGTGGCACTAACCGTAAGAGGTCCACTATAGATACAACTTTAGTATGAAGTTGTGGCGTTATTATGGATATGCCCTATTGAGAAAAATGGCTAGACTGATTAAACAGTTTACCAACACTTGGAGACGAAAAGGAGAGCCAAAAGGGACTTTTGAAATATGCAAACGCATTTTACCCGGACGGTTATCCGTTAGTTACCATACTACTGCGTAGACACTTCCAGATACAAATGCATGTGAGAAAGCATTGCAAACACTATGCGTACGCGTGATTTTTCTTGCGTATTCTTTGTCAATTGCTATTTCCGCTGTGTCGCCCCCTCCCTCGCGGCGCCAACGAACATCGCGACGCAGAACCTGGCGCTGTGCACGGCCGCCCTCATGTACGTGCTGAGCCGCGACCGCCTCAACATGGACCTGGACCGTGGCTGCCTGGAGCTGCTCATCCGCCTGCTGGAGATGGAGGGCGGTGGGGCCGGGCCGGCGGCCGAGGAAGAGGCGGCTGGGAGTAAGGGTGCGGCGGGTGCGGTGGGTGTGGCGGCCCGCGCGGCCGACATTCGGGAGGGCGACCGCCTCCGGGAGAGAATCCGCAAGCTGTGCGAAAAGGTGCACAACCGCCACCTGGACCTCGAGAACATGACGGTGAGAGCCGGCGACGGAGATCCGCGGAAGCCGTGCGCTCGCCGTGGATGCGTTTAAAGACCCCTGTTGTGTGCTTGTGGTGGCGGGGATGTGTTATTGCCAACGTCGAACGAATGTTTCGAGAGCCGGCTAGTGATGATTTTCCACGTGTTTTACGTCTTTGATAAGTGAAGATGATTTCTGTTGATGGTTGTTATTGATTTTGTGTACCTCTCCATGGAATTGATTGTATTTATTGCTTGATGCATTTTAGAAGACATAATTGAAAAAATAAGTGTAAACAGGATTATTTTTTGTCTGTAAAATAGACAACTGTGATCATACCCTGCAATTTCTTGAATTGTCACCATTTTGGGATCACAAATTCAAGAATTAGTTTTTTTGTGTGTACCATGTCATTTGTATTTTCATCTTGTTTGTACTGTTCCTTTCGTATCATTTTTCTCATTTGCACTCTCTTCGTCATTCGTTCTATTTTTGACCATAAGCCTAATGGAACATTTGCATTAACTATGACGAACTGAAAATAATCAATACCATCGATCCTTTGAACATACTGTGGACATGGGAATTAATATTCACTAAAAAGGCCAATCAATACTTGCCTGATTTAAAATGAGCTGGTTGCAGCTATAGTGTCTGGTTATGACGCTGCCAGCACATAAACCACGCTGATCTGGAAACCTGACAATGTGCGACTGTGTGGTGCAGACGGGACACTTGGCGATGGAGACGCTGCTATCACTCACGTCCCGGCGCGCGGGAGACTGGTTCAAAGAGGAACTCCGCCTGCTGGGAGGGCTTGACCACATAGTTGACAAAGGTATCGTGCCATTAAACGCTCGATGGAGGTATCACGCCGTTTAAACGTTCACACGGCCGCGATTGGCCACGAGGGCGGATCCAGCCGCACTCTCGCTAACGCTCGCGTTGCTCCGTGTCGCCCCGCAGTGGCGGACTGCGCCGAGAAGCTCCGAAGTGCGGACCGTGCGGCGGAGGAGAAGCTGGTGGACTCCCTCCGCGGTGCCGAGCGCTGCCTGCGCGTCCTCGAGAGCGTACGTGTGGCGCCTGCCGTCGGCGTTTTGCCAAACGGACCGCGCGCGCGCGGTGTGTCGAGTGCCTATTGGCGCAGGGAACCACTAAGCGTGTTCGTAAACTGTCATATCTCCCACAGGTGACCGTGCACAACCCGGAGAATCAGGGATACCTGATCGCGTACCAGGACTCGCAGCTCATTGTCTCAACAGCCCGGTACGTTTGAACGTTGTTTTTTTTTTCAAGCAAACACACATTTGTCAGTTGTGAGTACTGGATGGATTCTGTGTGTGCATTGCTTGGCCATGCTATTCCCAATGCGTGCTTGCTGAAGTACGGGTGTACCTCGATTATACGTTGGGGTTGCATTCTTGACAATAATAATAATAATAGCGTTTTATAGAGCGCCTTTCACCCGAGGGTCACAAAGCGCTGCACAAGGGTCTGAACGTAAAGTGAAAAACTGTATATCAAAACGTATTTTCCCATTACGTTCCATTATATAACCTAAGATGCGTTCCCAAGAAAACATGTTGTGACCTTAAACCTACTAAATTGCACGTTTCAATAGAGCTCATCTATTTTAATTTATAAATTTGGAGAATAATAATTGGCCAGGTCGTTAAAAACAAACACTCTGCATTGTAATTTACTCTCACGTCATGGTGCGAGGCTCCAGTGAGGTGATGAGGGGTGGGGGTGGAGGGTGAGGGACGGCGTGACGGAACATACAGTAGTTTGATCTATGCGGCTTGGCTTGTAAACAAGTGGTGACGCTATTAAACTGCCGCCAGGCGAACGGCCTGGAACACCATAAAATGCACGCATGGACAAACGACAAAATGTGCATTTCCTGTAGGTATTTATATTATATTTCCCACCAAATAAATATTATTTAGAATTGTTTAAAACGTATTAACGAAGCAAACGAACAGGATAACTAATCTTCACGAATTGAAATAACATCCGGATACACCAGCAACCTGCTTTGGACATTTGGCAACTGGCCTAGACTCATTCGGGAGTCTATCGAAAGTGAAAGAAATAAAAATAACTGTAATTCCTCAGACAGCTATAGGCTAAGTGCAGCTTGGCCTCTCCTTGATGAATTCGGCTTTACCTGTGGGGTGTGTAAGCATCGCCATTGGGTAGATAATGGTGTTCCAGGTGTGGTGCTGCTCACACCACCCTCAATAAGCGCTTGCCGCAAGTCTCACGGTAAGGAATACACGGGGTGGGGGTTACGGATCTCTGTCGCAGGGTTCTGGGGCTGTGCGAGGTTTTGCTGCTGCGCAAGGAGAGAGCGGAGACGAGGAGTGAAGAGGCGACCGCGAGCAGTGCCGGCGCGGAGTGGAGCCCCGTGCTCAAGGCCCTCGAGGGCTGCCTGCGCGCCTCGTTCGGGGTGCTGCTCAACCTGACGCACGACAACGGTACCCCACCCGACACCACTTGCCTTTCCCGGCACGACTGTCGGCACTTTGCGACCAACGTTAAGCGTAGCCCTGGGGTGCAGCCGTGAAATGTCATACTTGTGTCCAGTGGTTGGGTCTGGAAGAGCTGTGCAAATTTATAACTGTGTTTGCTCACGTAAAGATGGCCTGTAAATCATTGTGTGTAATAAGTCGTTAATGTTGCTTGAACGTGTATATCAAGACACCGGCGCTCGGTCTGTTGGACTCCAGGCCTACATTATATAGGGTTAAACTATTCTAACACACTGCTTGAATCCGTTTGAAATTGCAACTGCAAGGCTGTGTTCTTCCAGAATGTTAAATGTAGTGCCTCCTTAGATTAAAATAGTGGTTGAGTGTGAGTGTGGAGGCATTATCACATAACCCCCAGCCACCTGTTTGCATATCTGGATTTGGGCCTGGAGCTGTCACTAGTTTTGGAGGAAAGTCAACAACAGCTGAAAAGGGGTAAAAACTTCGTATTTTATACTGTATTTTATACTTCATTTTTAACAGCTGAAAAGTTAAACATCACTTAGTTTTATGCAGTACTGTCAGTATTGCAGGATACCTTAAACAGCAACAGTTAAACACTACACTCACGTCACGAGTCTGAACAGGCCTTGTATTAGTGAAATCTTTGATGCATATTATGGCCAAAAAGTTAGGAAATTGTTGAGAGAAAAATTTCTGTCGGCACAATTTCATTTCTATGCCCTGCATATGTCAGTATCTTCTTTGTTTTGCCAAGAAAAAGAACCAATGTACAAAAATATAAAACCACACTTGGATTTCTCTGAGAACCAGCCTAAAGTTAGAATCCACCCAAAAAACAAACAGCACTCCTACACACCGAGGGTTGACTCCGGGGCTGTTCGACACAAGTCAGAAACGTCATCAATGAGGAATAAACTTAGTTAAACATGCCAGCATTGCACTATAATGATGATGTGGTGACGCTGCTCCCATGTGTTTCAACAGTAAGTGTAGTGACATCACCATGACTTGCTGTTTGCAGCACTTGGCCTCATTCTTAATTGTTTTTATCATTAAGGAAACTTCAAACTTGTCAAACAGCTCATGATATACATACAGCCTTCGTATGGCCATACAAGAGCCATTTGTTTTGTTGGATTTCATCCTTCTTTAACTTAACCAGTTGTGAATGCTTTGACATGAGCTGTGGCCAGGTGGCTTAAGTCTGAGAATAGCTGGCAGCACTGACGGACCTGGCTTTATATCCAGGCAGTCGCGTTTTTTTTAAGGGCTGTAAAACATAGTGGGTTTATGGTGTCGGCTTAGACACCAGTGATTGTGCAATTATTCACTTTAAAATTGGTTCCACACTTAAATTGACAATTCCAGGTCTTGGAATAAAAGTTATTAGATTAACTCAGGTGACACGTTACTCGCAGTGGCAGAGCAGGTGGGAAAGTGCTACTATAAACAGTGTGAACCACTAAATGGGACTCAGAAGTAGTTCCCGTGATATCCGCTTCCATGGGCCATTTTCTAACACAAGGGCTGCACTGTTGTCCCGAGAGTTAAAATTGGGCACTTTAACGACATGACGTCTAGCACAATCGGGACAAATTGTTTAAAAAATGCAACAACAAAAAATTACTTTGCGGCGAGACGTTTCTGAGCAGCCAAGGGTCATGCTGCATGTTTCCTTGCACGCAGAGTGGGGCAGCACGAAGGCGGGTGAGCAGGACAGACTCGTGGGCTCGGTACTGGGCTGCGTGCTGCACGTGCCCTCCCTCCTGCCCGCCGAGCAGCGCTTCGACATCCGCGTGCTGGTATCCTCACACCCCCACGCCACTTACAGCCACCGGCGGCTGCAGCACAGCTCGTTATTCCATTTTGAAAACACAAAACATGGGCTGAGGTGTGTTACAAGAGGTTGAACATTAAAAACATTGATTCGGCACTGACCACTTTTAAATACAGCCTTGTTCTACCTGTGAGCATCAGGCATAAAGTCGAAGATTTAAGGTACCTTAGTTTGGCTCTATAAACTTTGGTGCGTGTACCCCAGCCAGGAGGAATACTAAGAATATCTAAATGTGGCTCTTTGAACATTGAATATAGCATAGAACCTTAAAAGTGCTAAGATGGCTCTGTCTGGTTGTCTGAGCCTCGGGTACTTTCACTTAATATTCAGAATAATAAGTGTGCTTTACTGTGATAACAAAACTCAGTCATTTACACTGATTTCAAAAAATATAATGGCGCATGTCTCATGCACGAGTAATTATCATCAGCCATGACAGATAAAGGCCTCCCCAAACGGTGGTGTTCTTCCGCCTGTCTGAGAATCATGCATTAACCAGAACCCTAGGGATCGTAGAAGTCGCGCGCTGTCGCATTTAGGATTATTATTTATTCAGGCAATTATTTACGACATTAACAAAGTATTTTCTACTTTATTAACAAAGTAACCGAATCAAACATGAAGCATCGTCACTTGGACTCGCCGTCATCGTTCGGTGGTTTGTTTGAACCGACTTGCGGGGCTGAAAGCGACTTCTCTGTGCTCAGGGCTTGGCACTGCTCGTTAACCTGGTGGAGCTGAGCGCTCGCAACCGGCAGTGTCTCGTCGCCATGGAGACGGAGGGCGTTTCGGCAGACTCGTCGTGCGCCGGCAACACGGACGCGGGATGCGTGCCGGCACTGAAAGCCCTTGTGCAGGTACCGCGATTTAGTGGCCTTTGCTCACGTTGCATGCTTCGGTTTTGTGCCGCAATGGGAAGTTCTTGGCTCCCTATGGATCATATAACCATGTCGCGGTGGAAGGGTTTGTGTGTTACAATGAACTCCACAGCTATGGCACCTGGAGACTAGCACTGCTATCAGGGTCTCCCTTGGTAAACAGGTCTGGGGGGGGTGGTGGCGGTTCCAGACAAATAGCGATCTGAAGACCCTTCGACCAAAGGAGGTTGGTGTTGGGACGGGCATCCGGCAGTAAAATTATGCAAAAATATCCACACCATTGGCAACCAGCCAACCCGGGCAACGGTCGTTCAAATCGGCAACAAGAATATGAGAGGCTCTTGGCAAGGTGGACATTGCATCACATGGTTAAGGCTTATGCCTGTTGATCATTTAAGGCTGCAGCGGTGGTTCCCAAGCTGCAGGATGCATACTCCCAGCAGTATGCATGACATCTCTAGAGGGTGCACAAGGCAAATCGAGTAATGGTGGTGGTCACGTGGGAACGCGTAGCGTTGCTCCAACACTTGTGTGAATTAGCGATTCGAAAGCAAGTGCTTATCAGTTGTTTGAAGTTTGTGAACGCATGATCATGACCACGTTGGTAGTCTACGTACACGATAGTTCGCTCTCGTATATCGAGCAATTGTGATTTTTGTTTGGGTCCAGATTTCGGATGCACCCTGCATATATTGAATCAATATGCTGTACTTGTTGAGGTACGTGGACATTTCATAGTCTTGTAGTAGGTACACGAGAAACATCGGGAACCACTGGCCTAGAGGAATTCCCCACGGCCAAACACAATGACATCTGGCTTCAGATGAACCTATAAATACATTACATGACCAATTATAGCTCTTGTGGTAGGTGGTCATGTGAAATAGGCATCAGAACACTCCTGTGTAATTAATGCCAGGCCCACGTAAGGTAGTCGTCGGCAAACCGCCTGGCTGCCTCCACCTCTCTGCGCTTTCCTCGCGTCTCCGAGTCGTTCTCTCGTCGAATGAATACCTTTGACATTAAATGAATATGTGCGTATTTTTATAAATGTAGAATTATTATTGTGATCAAATCCATGCAAGCCCGAAGTTCGGTTGGGTGTCAAAACGCGGCACACTCTGCCGCTTATCCTCACGCCCCCCCCCCCGCGCGAACCGCGCACGCAGCTCTACCTGCAGCGGGAGCACGCGGCCCAGCTGGCCGAGACCCAAACCGACGACATCATCAAGGGCGCCATGAAAACCGCGGCTTCCTCGCAGCCTGGCGGAGCAGCGCCGGTAGAGGGGACCACGCCGGGGTCTACATCGGCGTCGTCATCGACAACGGCGGCGGCCGCCGTGACGCAAGAGCAGCAGCAGCAGAGGCAGCACCACGGCAGCGATCCAGACGGGGAGTGGCACGAGTCGGAGAGCGGCCTCGAGTGGGTGGAGGCGTCGCCGGAGCCCGGAAAGCCGGGTCGACCCAGCGACATTCGCTCGGCCAAGCAGGCGGCAGCCGCCGCCGAGGAGGAGGAGATGGACACCCTCAAAAAAGGTGCAACCCCCGCAGCGCGAGGCACGGCGCCATTTTGCGTGCAGGTTCTGTCTTCGTGCTTTGTGCGGGGTTCTTGTTGAACAGCGTTCGTTCGTTCGTGGCCAGAGCACGCGGGGGGCGGTGTGTAAGTTCTTGAGCCACATTCGTTTGCGATAGCTTATTATTATTATTATCAAAACGCCGCGGTCTTCAGTCTTCATGCATCGGTTATTATTGTTTAGCAACTGCCAACTGAGTGGCGTATATGCACCGCCATGTTTATATATTGCTGCAGAAAGCGGAGGCTTATTTAAGATCGTAAGGTCTTCTTCTTTGCGATTCTTCGAAGCGCGATGGTTAAATTACAGTTTCCCATTTTCGTAAGGTGCAAACACTGGACTTGTACTGCTGCCCCCGGTCCACAAATGATCGGTTCGTCCACGGATTATTTTATTAAAAAATTGTCAAGAAAAACTGTCACAGTGGCGCAGTGGTGGCTGTCAGGCTTTGAACCAGGCTACCTTTGTCATGGTCTCCGGTTACAGCTGACATTAGTCAGCTGTAGGCACCTACAACAACCCGGACTGACCAGTGTGATTATGTACGGTCAACATATCTCCATGATATTGGGAAGCCTTGATCCAGCAGTGGAATAGCAAAGGACTGAAAACTAAACTAAAATCTGTGCCAAATTGAAGCAACAACGGCATAATTACACATGCTGGATGACATCACCGTAGTATCACACTCATCAGAAGACGGGATGACCAGACGTTTTGCGCTGGGTACTATAAGCGTACGCCTTATGTCCCCACAGCCCTGGCGCAAGCGGGCAAGCACATGGAGGACTGCATCGTGGCGTCCTACACGGCGCTGGTGCTTGGCTGCCTGTGCCACGAGAGCCCGGTACATACTTCGCTCACGAGTCCCACACACGCAACCGCACATAGATTACAACGTAACTACCACACTGGTACACTCGCCTCCACTCAGTAACCCACACCCCCACGTTCGTTTCCCTGCCGCCACCAGACGACCGTGCAGACAATCCGCGAGTGTCTGCCCAAGGGAGACTTCTCAAGTATGACAGAGATGCTGCAGAAGTTCCTGTGTTTCATGAACCTTACGGTAAGACGTCTCTCATTCGCAAACATGGGTGAAGCACTTGCACCCTGGCGGCGTTAGACTTCACTTGCTGCTTCTGCATGTGCCTCCGAGTGAATAGGCCATTGGTAACTTCAGTCACTGCCCTCCCTGCGTGTCTTGCCTTCATCACAACTAGTTGACATGTATTGATTCTGTCCTGCGTTAATTAATTGCCACGATTTAATTCAACATCCAATGATTTTATTGCTCTTGTTGAGCAAGCACAATCTATAGTGGCTGCAACATATCCATAACCAACTACAATGTAAAATGAAATAAATATACGATAATCAATAAAATTAATAGCTGTAAACAACACTCAATGCATGCCTTGACGGTAAGAATTTTAACCTGCAAATCAATAAACTTCCTATCAAACGCCCACAAAGCTTCATGGGATTTGTAGCATGGCAAAAGCAGCTCGGATGTATGTTTAAGTTAATGAAGCGTAGAAATATGCCGTCGGGTTATCTTTCCCCCCCGCGTTACGTTTTGTTCGCCCATGCGTGACAAAGCGCTTGCGTTGTTGTTGCAGAGTACCGTGGGTACGACGGGCCAGAAGTCGATCGCACGCGTGATCGAGTGTCTGGAGCGCTGCTAGCACCCGCTGACCAGCCGCCCGGCCCCACACGTCATCGCCGCGCTTTTGCTTATAACTGCGATTCTGAGTTTGCAGTCTCTCCATTGTACTCAGTGACCGACAACCAACTAATCCACTCTCGGAGGAGGTTCTTATCAGTTTTACAAAGACACAGGTCCATTCTGGATTTGTTTAGATTCGTTTTTGTAATGTTCAATCTTCTCATCTGCATGTGACCTACCTGTGCAGTTGATTTGCTTAGAGTAGACTGTGTGCAGTGTGCTGGTTTGACTCAATTGAAAGTAATATCTGATTCTACGTGTACAGCTAAAATAATGCATTTTCTTTCTCCTTGTTTATTCTAAGACCTGAATATTGTAAGCCATTAAAATCTATTCTTGTAAGCTAAAGGCAAAATATTGATAATTCTATCCCCAACTTGGTAGCAGATAGATAAAATAAATTCCTTTATATGGAAGTAACATTTTCAAATAAATACCGCGACCCTGTACAGGATTAAGCGGTTTCTGAAAATGGATGGATGGATTTTCAAATTACCATTTTAATTCTCATTTTAATAAATTGACATTGTTTAATTATTGTTTTACTTATTTAATGGATGTGTGGCTTAAATATATTTTATAAGATTTAGCAAAGTAACATTTCCTTTGTGAGCGCACATTTTTATCACCCTATGGTTCTGGAATTGAACACATTGCATATGGTGATATGTAACTACTGTCTCGTGCAGTATGTGGTTGTGCAGTTTTCAGAGTGGCCATGTGTTATGGTAACTGCTATCGAAAAACAGCCCTGCCTATGCTGTGTGAATAGTAGACATGGTGTTGAGTGGACTGGAGATAACGTTTGCTTAATGGGTTAGTGGAGGGGACGGGAGAGAAATGCTTACTCTAGTGGGCCAGTTATTAAAAATAAGTTATTTTTTTGGGCGGGGTTGGGGGGGCAGGAAGGGTGCTTCTGAATCGACTCAGGCTGTTGGCATTCTGATGTTTGTGCGTCTGGCATTAGCGAGACTGAAGAGGTTAAAATGGGACCGTCATGTTTCTCAGCTGCACGGAGCTACACGGCTGCAAGTCTATAATGAAATGGGCTCTGCAACTAAGAGGACTCAAATCCCATACTTTTAGTATAAAAAGGTTTTCAGTGAACATGACAGATTAATGTGAATTTTTTATTATATTGCATAATTTATCAGTAACTAAGTTATTTTTGTGAGATAGCCGCCACAGAAAATATTGTATCCAGTCTAACATCGCCTCTCCCCAACTGGGTACAATTGTGATAAGTTATCTATAGCTGCAGAAATCTTGAGGAAAGATCGGAACTTATTCCGCAGGTCGTTACTACTGGTTTTGTTATTAATTGCGGTATATATTGAACATTCTTCGCATTTTTCCATATTGTCAAAAAACGCTCCACTGCTTGACCTCGCGATACGATCTAATCGATCCAAGTGCCACTTCTGGCGTAACCAAGGCAGTCGCTAGAGTGGTGCTGACGTTGTACATCCCTGCAATGCGGTGCAAAGTTCACGCCGTATTTATTAGTGACCTTTGTGCTGGCGGTTAGCAAAAGTACTCAAAAATGGGTCTTTCCATTTTGCTTCAAAACATTCTTTTCCAAAAAAGATTTTTCCCCTTTTGTATTAAATTGCGGGGAGGTTGTTTGCATAAAAATGTACTATTCACTAATCATATATAGGCAATAAAATCTATATTCGATTAAGGCTCGGCAAGTTCACTTCAATCTCACTCACATGGCCAATTTTCAGCTTTTTTACCTTGAAAATACAGACGTTTGCTACTCAAGTGTTGACGATTCGTCACGTTTCGCTTGTGTGAAAATGCGTGGTCCTATTGCATGGTTTTATTCATTTATTCCATTTGTCAATTTTCATATGTAACCTTTTTTCTTCACTTTTATCCAATGACCTCTAGAGGCCTTCGAGAGGTTCAGCTTTGTACATATAGCTTGTTAATAGCTCTGCCAGGTAAGGCTAATCCATAGAGGTTGGAATTTGGTTATGAAAATGTGCGAGATTTTAGCTGAAAGCATTCTTTTAGCACTGTACAGTCAATTGACAGACCTTACGGAAAATGTTTAGCACTCGAGTGTTGGGATTGCATTTGATTTTGTGTACATATTTTACATTCAATAAATGTAAACCCTTTTCTGCCTTCCGAAGTTGGAAGAGTTCTTGCTTAGTAGTTTAACAAAAGCACAAGTGTGAAATAATTATACAATACACTGAAGCAAATCACTGTCACACCAGGTATATAAGAAAACGTAAATTCCAATAGGTTAACTTATAATACTGCTATACCATATTACAATGTCAATGGTAAACAATTCGCTTTTTTCAAAGGGTACACTTGGTCTTTTTTTTTATCAATGAGCAAATATAAATAACATGTAGTGCAAATATTGTGTGCAATCTTACGCCCACCTTTGAGAGCTTAGCACCAATGAAAATTGTGACCACATCTTGAAACGATTTACTTGTACACCATCGCTGCCATCCTCTCGAAGCAGAAATGTCATATCTTGTCTAAAAAGTCTTCAATCTGTGCAAAGGGAAAACCTGTTAGCATTATTCGTCACCTTGTGAACATCACTTGCAACTGAACAGTTTAAGTGACCAGCAAGTATAATTATTGTTTGATTGCAACACTTATCACAAGGTAAATATTTTCCTGGTATGAGAGTTGCGAGTACATGATGCAATTAACACTGTATTGACAGGCATCTGGGTGGTCAATTACGTTAAGCCCCTGTGTTACAGCACCAGACAAGGAAAATGCCGTGTAAATGTTCACTTTTGCAGCCAACATAAAATTAAATGTAACAGCTGAGATAGATAAGCAAGTAAAATTAAAAACAGTTATTATAAAGCACATTTTTATGGGCTGCAAGTTCCAGTGTTCTTGTTCTAAATCGGGATGTTTGCTACCATTATATGGCTAAGGTGGTGACATGGCCTAGCACGAACGCATTCACCACTTGATGTAGAGGTTTGTAGTTCACATTCAGCACGACAACCTGGTTATTACTGCATGTGTATTAACCATAAAACTGAGCTGTATATTTCACAGTGGACATTAAATATGCCCTGATTTTTTAAAGATTAGGTAAATTGTGTTCCACTGTTATAGTCCAAATGTTAACAATGACCTGCACATTACACATAGCAACGTCACCCCTGACAGTGAAATTACTGCAGACTGCAACCAGTCCCCTTGTGTTATATGAATTATGCAAATCCCAAATGTACTTAAGATTTTGACAGCATAAACCCTGTAATTAAAAGGGTCCATGATCATCTGATACATATTAAGGTCATGTGTCTGTACATGTACAGTAAACATAATTAAAGCTTCATAAAGTCCTGTAATAGTTTTTATTGCTTATTTACTATGAAGCATAAAGCAAGGTAAACACTCATGGAATAGCTATCAAGTGTGCACAAAGGTATTACACCTCAGCTCTTGGGCTCCAGGTACCAGGTTACTAAGAGTGGAGTAAAATTTGGACAGGGGCCACATTTCATGTCTTGCACCAGAGCCTGTGTCATCCACACCAGCCACCCACAAGCACCCGATTACTTCCGCGCAAAACGCGAAAAACGTGGGTGCAAATCAACGTCGTCACTGTCTGCGCAGGAAGTAAACGACGACAAAGCATCTGACCTGGTTGATGAGCTCAGCCTGAAGTTCCTCATTTGACTCAAAATCCTGGCTGACATCGAGCACCAAGACGGGAGTGTCACTGCTGCACGGGTGATGGACCCTGTGGAGAGGAACGGAGACGTGAGTGGGTTACATTTCTGCAACGCGTCGTCGGGTTGTTTCGCGTGGTGGTCAAGGTCTGACGTTTCACCCCACGTGCCGGGAGTTTGTTGTTGTTAATCTTACTGAGAAGGTCCCAGCACGTGGATCAAATTGTCAGACTTCATGCAGAACAGCGGTACAATCCAAAAAGGCATCTGAGGGCTGTGCGGCACAACTGTGGAAACCTACGCAGTAGTACTGCCACGTGTTGTCTCCCCGAAAAGCACTATTCCGTCGTCCTCGTGATAACGGCTTTGTAAAGCAACAGAGGAGCACAATCATGCCCGGCGTTGCTATAATTTTAAAGATACTGTACAGTATATGGTTAATTAAAAATAGCACGTAACAGCACAAAATGGGACTGGATAACAGAATAGGAACGTTGCACATGGCGAAACATGCACAATAATAATAATAATTTACATTTATAACGCGCACATATTCAATGTCACAAGGCTGGGATAAGGTGCTTCTAAATTAATGGGATGATGCTGGGCTGATTCGCATACCACATTTAATAACAATACTGTGATAATAAATATGTTAAAAGCACTTTTGCTATTTCACCATAATTCACCACACTAGTCAGTGTGGGCTGATATAAACTGGCAGCATTGACATACAGTTCAATGGATTTTTCTGCACCATCCTCGGCTGGCCACAATGTAGTCCCACAGCATCCACCCATGCAGAAAACTGTCCAAGCTCAAGCATGCTTAGCTTCCAAGCTCTTAAAAGACTAACAGCATTCCACAGTGATTTGACCGCATCAGCCTGATTGTTACAAGCAAGAATCCCAACCAATACGATATGACAGAATTCGTTCTTTGGTTGCTCATGTATCTAGAAGATCCTCCTAGAGTGTGTAAATTTAGCAGATGTTTCGCCGCACACTGTTCTCCACCAGGGATATCGGGACCATGGAAACACATTAATCACGTTACGGGTGAACAGACACTTGTATTTTGGCGTGTACAAATAGCACTCTGGTGGTACGTATTTAACTAATCATGGAAATTATTGCAGGAAATTCGACTTTAATATGAATGGTTCGGCCGTCTTATGCACAAATCTTCCACCGTTACAGGAATGTAAACATTTGAAAGCAGGCTCACACCTATAGACAGCACATGAGCACTGCTGCGTTCTCGTTTAAGCAGGAAATCAAGTCTCATTATTATTTTATAATTTGTGATCGTCATAAAATCTTGACTGTAATATGCACTGTTTTCTAACAGAAAGTCATATTAAAATTGGGGTGTGTATTATACTGTACTTAGGTGAAACTTTTTTACGTCTCACATTTTTTTTATTTCGTGTTGGTGAAGATGAGGAACATAGACTTTGGGACAAAAGTACAGTACAACCATTGCTTTTGCTTCATTGCACTCTGCTGACAATGTAGCTTCACGAGGACGGACTGTAACCATACTACACTCCCACATCTACGCTCCCGATATTCACCAACCCACCAGACCAACATGGTGGAGTATGGTCAAATAACGCCCACAACTCACATGGCATAAGGGAAGCCCTCATCCAGCAGTGGATTGGCAAACTCGTCACCTGGCAGAGACCATCCACTCACTACACTTGAGAAACTGGGTTCCATGAAACGTGAACCTGGATTTGAACCCATGTCCTCAGCATCC
>JAZEWU010000018.1:6878986-6924596 GCA_036362915.1 Geotria australis | reverse complement strand
AAGACACAACCAACGGACGAGCCAGCGTTAGCCTCCGTACCGATTGCTGAAGACCGAGCGCTCGAAGACCGTGTGTCGCTCGGGACGGCAGGCGGCAGCGATCTGCAGGCGGCTCAGAGTCACCCACGTCTGGAACGTATAAGCCCAGCGCTTGGGGTCGCCCAGGCGCAAGCCCAGGAGGTTAGAGGCCGCCGCCTTGTTAGCCGGCTAGCGGGAAGGGCGAGGGCATTATAATAACATTCCAGAGTTAAATTTGTGCCTTTTATTCGTACCGTTAATCCCCATCCAAATCCAACTTCCGAGATGGGGCATGACAAACTAAACGACTTAAAGAGAGCTGAGCATCAACAAACACTGGTTAATTATGCACGATCTGCAAATCCAGTTTGACCAGTTGCCTCCTATACAGTAGTGAGGGCAGTGCTTCACTGCTCCCATGAGGCAGCGGATCAGGATTTCTGGGCAGGAGGGAACAGTACCATTGTTGCCGACCGTGCGCCCACCACATTCTGCCATTTCTCCAGCGGCTCTAAGACCACGTGCCAGTCGGGGCGCGACTTCTGCAGCAGCTTCACGAGCGTTGACTTCCCGCACGCTGGAGAGAGAGAGCGAGAGAGCAGCGACGTCCGCGTCAACGTTTGTTAACGCATGTCAGTTCTATGACCATACTTCATTACACTGGTGAAAGACTGGTTTGGCTTCCGCTTGCAACTGATGTTAAATGGCAATAGAACTCAGGTCGCAGGGTTCATAGTGCAGTTCGCCAACCACTGCTCCGTCGCGCCACCGGTCATGCGCTATGCTCAATCCTATCTTTATCAGAAATTCTTTAATGCTAAATAAGTGACACGTGCGTATAACGCCGCTCAATGATGTTGCTCCCTGTGCAGATATTGATCACACACCACACTCAGTGCTCCGTGTAAAGTGCAAAGGATATTACCTGTTCAACTGTTTTAAACAAGCAGATCTGGGTTGAGTCAGAAATAATGCTAAAACCAGATTTTAGCTAATAAAGTATTTCAAACTGCATAGCATTCAACCAACAAATCATCAACCCCCTTAATAATGGATAATCACGTGCATACTTTCCCCAAAAAAGTTCAATGTCATTACAAGCTTAAACGTTGCCAAAACAATGACGATTGATAGTACTGGCTGAACAGTCATAAATGTATGACATTTGGAAATAAAGCAGGGCTGCATGTTTGACGTGAATTAACTAAAACAGGCAACCATGGGGATTTTTACGATACCATATAAGCTGAACTCACAAGTCACCATCTCGAGAAGTTACAAAACACACTCACCTATGTTGCCTTCCACCGATATCTTTTTAAAGCATCTCTGCCCCACAGATGAGTCCGAGATCTCCGCCATGCCCCGTTCCCCGGCGCTGCAGCGGCGATCTGTAAAGTCAAATCTACCGTCAACTCTCAATTATCCACCGTTATATCGCTATGGATATGAATTACATCGCTATGGATATGAATTCAGAAATAACTAGAAATCTACATCTTGGTTGTGAATCCAGGTTCCGTCTTCAGAGGACAGCGAGAATGTGGAAACACTTGTGCTCTCGGAGAATGATCGCGGCGGACACGAGTTCACGGAGCGCTGCAGGTCCGTTTGGGAGGTTTTTTAATTCAAATTTGTGGAACAGAATGTAACTGAATGATACAATTCGGTGGGGGTCAAGGTAGAAGCGTTCACGTCGCGATCCCTGTCTGTGGCCATATGAAATATGATTTAATGTAGCCCATGCACGGTAACTGGGAGCAGGGCCGGTCCGGATAAAACAGAAGGATTATGCAAAACAAATGTATTTCAGGTGCTAACTTATATGATTATTTACAGAATGGGGTGAAGATGGAGAGTATGGAATCTGTTTTTTCATTGCTTCTTAAACTAATTAGTTTCCTTGCTGACATTTACAGTCACATGGGCGCTGAATCACCTGAGCCCTAGTGGATTGAGGAGCAGCTAATAACAGAACCAGTGCCTGCCTACAATATTTAATTTTTTTTCCCACAAACACCGTTAATCTGAAACCCAGTTAATACTCACGGAAAATCGACAGTTAACTGTACTTGTTAATAAGCTACGGAGAAAGACAGAGACATATGTCCCCTAATGCATTATTACAGACCCACTTAAGTTCAGCATTGTACACGATGGATGGAGGTGGTGTAGCCACCACCACTTGACCCCCTATGATTAAACAAATAATCAAGTATTAGTTTATATCATCTCTTCGTTGACCTCGGAGAGGCTCATGTCAAGCTCAGACTCCACCTGCCAACTGATGGTGTGCATCACCAGAAACCGAGCCCAGGCCACATGAAATCAAATGCAGACGTTCCTGTCCAGTGTGTCAGGAAAAGTGTTATCAGAGAACACCGAGTGAGGATGATAGTACATTGGTTTGTGGGGGCAGCACCATGCCCTCTGGACCAATCACATGCCCCCATTGGAAAAACTGAAAACACATCACTCCCAACACTCCTTTTGACTGGGGCATCCTACCACATTGAGATACACAAATGCCCCACATTTCACACACTGTTCAGTGATCACTGTACTCGTGCATTTACCGAACATAATATTCAGGTTTCGTTTCTGATACAATACCATAAATACACCGCCACAATTAAAATAGTATCCCAGACAGAATGAAAATCAGTGATGCGATTTTAAAATTAAAAAATATATATTTAAATCCTCCTTTCAATTGTATACTATATTTGCTCTTTAGTTGTTTGAATATATTATGAGTTCTTAAATAGATGCAATTATTTTTGGTTTGGCGATAATGGAGTGGCACCGAAAGGAGGAAGCACACCCGAGATCATATCTGCGGTGGAGATGGAGCAATTGAATAAACTCGGGTGCAGAAACTGGATTTATTCTTGCATTGTGTGCCCGTGAGAGATTTAAATGGCTTGGGGAGGTCGTCAGTGGACAGATCATGGCTAATGAGATGATGAGTTGTTGACATTCGGTGACATCATCGTTCACAGCTCTGATGACGTTACCAGCATGTTGCACAGGAATTCCACGCGACCACACAAGACAAATGTCATCTGTATTGTATAGCCTTGAACAGATACGTGATGCTTTGGGGCAAGTGCTGTTAGAGAGCACCTATGGAAGCCGGCACGGAACACAAGCAGATCAGTGTGGGCTGCACTACGCCCGACCGCCATTTTACCCTCAGTGCTGATGATTACTATACACCACACCAGGTATTTATTTAAGGCCGAGTCAACACTTCGAGGCCGAGCTGAAAGACAACGATGTCCAGAGGCTGACCATCGTGCTTCGAAGAATCGCAAAGAAGAAGAACGTAGGGGAAGCACAGCACCGGGACCGGTTTAGATATTCGCCACTGTTATTGTGTTTTGTCGATCAACAACTCGCTAATGAAGTAATAAGAATTGCTCTCCTTAGCTGTTCTTTGGGGATATCCGGAGGTATGATCAGGCATTCTCGCCTGACGATGCATTTAACGTGGGGAGACGAAACATCGCGAAGCAGAAGGAACACTCGACACGGCTATATCAAAAGAGTGTTGTGGGAAGTAATTCAAGTACAGCGGGCCGTGAAAACCTACATCAGGAATGCACTAATGAACTAATGACGATCTCAGACACGACTTAAAAGCCCTAGATGGGCTCAACAAGTGAAATAAATCCTAGAATGTAACAACCGTCAGAACAATATAAATCGGGATATTCAAACTAATACATAAATAACGCGATGTAATTCTCACCCCTAACGTATATCTATATCTATCTTCAGCTTAACTCACGGAGCCAATCACTCGAAACTCTAAAGCACGCCTTGCCTTAGTCTCTGCTCCCTCCAGGTCCCAACTGAGCCGTATCGCGTGGCATTTGTTAACTCAAACCCATCAAATGTCAAACACCTCCGCCCGCGTGCGACTCCAAAACAAAGACAACGTTCCCCCATACCAACTTTTGAACAAACTTTTGGGGAAAGTGCTGTCCGCGAGCATCTATGAAGGCCGGCACGGCAGCTATGAGTGGCCAACACCACGCCCGGCCGCCTTTGTCTCCCCAGCATTGGTGCGGCCACAACACACACAGGCATCGGACCGACCACAAGAACACACCACCATCGGTGTGGCCACACGACCCACATCCATTTCATCCATTTTCAGAAACCGCTTCATCCTGTACGGGGTCGCGATGAGCCGGAGCCTATCTCGGCAGAAACAGGGCGCAAGGCAGGGCTCAACCCATCATGGGACGCCAGTCCATCACAGGGCACCGGGGGAAATTTATTCCGCAGGCCAATTAACCTATGCAGCAGTATGTATTTGGACTGTGGAAGGAAACCGGAGTGCCCGGCGAAAACCCATGCAAGACACAAGGAGAACATGCAAACTTCACACAGAAGGGTGGCACCCGAGCCGGGATACGAACCCGGGGGCTTCTCACCGCGCCACCGTGTCGCCCCTGGCCCTGTGTGTTGCCTATGTACAGTATTTCCATATTCAGATGTCCAGAGCGGGCGACGCGGTGAATAGCGCTTCCGCCTCACCTTTCTCTCTCTGTGGGGTTTGTATGTGCTCCCCTTGTCCGCATAGGTTCTCGCCGGGCACTCCGGTTTCCTCCCACATACCAAAGATATGCTGCCTGCATAGGTTAATTGGCCTGCGGCCCAAATTGCCCTGCGGACCAAATTGCCCCCGGTGCCCGTTGACGGACTGGCGTCCCATCCTGGGTATAGCCGTGCCTTGCGCCTTGTGTTTGCCGGGATAGTCTCCGGATCACCGCGATCCTGTACAGGATTAAGCGGTTTCTGACAATGGTTGGTTATATAGTGTATGGGTAGCTGTACAGAGCAGCAGCCACGTTGGCCACGCCATGCAGCGCCAGCCTGGGCGGTGTTGCTGTTTGTGTCGGGCGTTTGTTGTCGTCTTACCTGCCGGGCGCTGGGAGACGAGGTGGCTGTGATGGTGAGGAGGACGGGCAGGATGGCGATGAACCCGGCTGTTTATGCCACCATAACTCGCCCAGGAACAGCATGGAGAGCTGTTGTTGCCGGTGTTGGGCGCGATGTAATACGCGGAATGGTGGCCCAGTACAACGGAGCCTGGAGCCGGATCCAGGCATTCAATTATTCGGCTGGCCTGGGAAAGCCTGGGAATCCCCCAGGAAGAGCTGGAATCTGTTGCTGAGGAAAGGGATGTCTGGTCCACTCTCCTTGGACTGCTGCCACCGCGACCCTCACCAGGACAAGCGGTTTAGAACATGGATGGATGGTTGTGTTTCTTTTGTGATTTTTAGATGTTTATTTATTTTTTGTAAATTCGCGTGTTTGTTGTGTCACGGGTATCCCGTAAAAAGCTTGCACGTTAACTGGGAAATTTGTGCTGTAATAATAAATATCTATATAGCAACCTTGTGGTTTGTAACAAATCCATTCCGCTCTGTTGGGTCGATGCACTCCAGGTCTGGTGTCGCGTCTAGGCTCCGGGCAATGCTGTGGCTGTGCGTCACATGACGTACAAAGCAGCCCTCAGTGAAACACGAGGCATGACACACTATGTATAGCCCGTGTAAAATTACTTGGTTTACCAGAATATAATAGTAGACAATGTCTCCCTCATATATCTGTCTCTCCGCTTTATAAAATATGAATACACATATTGCTTACAAAACCCTTCATTCTGGGATGTGCATCATTTTAGCAGGATTGATTCTGCACAAGCAAAACTGCGGAACGGTTTCGGCAAATACCTGCGTAAACATGAAATGTTAAGGGCGACCGGTTGCAACCACAAGGCAACGTTGACCCAACGTTGGCATGTCTATTGTGCTGTAATCAATCAGTAGGGCCAGGCTTTGCTTGAATCAATGCTGGAGCGATGCTAAATATTTATAGGGCAAGGGACCTTCTCTTTTCAATGTGTCCTATAGTTCTACGAAATCATGACGTGACATTTATTCAAAATTATAATTTACCATGATTTTTTCGTTACAATACGTGTATTCAACCGTGGGGGGAAGGGGAATGTGATTAAGCTGGACAAACTTGGTTCAGAAACATGTCATAAGCAAAGTTAATGGGACACAAAGTGAAATGGGCTCAATTTACTTGTACAATATTCAAACTACTTGTGCTTATCTTATGCTTGAACTGAATCTATTGTAGTGCCATGTGATTGACTGTCGTCTCATATAGGCATAGCCCTGCCTTGCGCCCTGTGACTGCCGGGATAGGCTCCGGCTCACCACGACCCTGTACAGGATTAAGCGGGTTCTGACAATGGACGGATGGATGCATCTATTGTGGATGCGTTCTTTACACGCCGACCGACTGCCTATGGTTATGTCTTCAGTGATCATTCTCAAGACACAGTCTTCCACATCATCAGCAGCCATGGTCAATCCACTGCTGAATCAAGGGTTCCCCAAAGCACGTGTATTGTCATCCACCGCTAACGTGTTTTATATAAATGTATCCTTTAAACCAATACATTCACTGCCAATTGCACAGCACCAGTGAATCACGCTTTATAGTGTATACCAACCCACAGTCCGGTCATTGACTGTACCTTTGCTTAATTTTATATTTCATGCGTTGTATGAGATTTCACTAAGAATTGTCACAAATGCACACTGCTGTAGAGATGAGATCATTGCAAGCCGGTACTGAAAATTCCTGCACTGAAATCACATTACGTTCTTTGGTGACGTTGCATGCTGGCTCGTTGAGTCGTATTTGGCCAGTTAACCCTTTCCTTGCACATTTAGTACAAGTTATAGTTTCTTCTGCGTTGCATCAGTGACTTGCACACTGCATTATGAAATACGACCACCTGAGTTGGATTCCTGGGCACATCAGCGTGCAAGCAACATCTGAACCAATCCGAGGCTCCCCCCATATCACCAACCCACACCCGCCAGCATGAAGTACGGTCAAACATCCCTTATTGCCAAAACTGTGTGGAGGCCAATATCCAGCAATGGAGTGAGAACGGCTTATACATAGTTTATACATCCTATCTCAGACTGACAGGCAGAGTGGACAGACATGCCATGAATGTAAAGCACGGTGGTTCTGGAGACTGCAGGGAAGTGTGGCAGTAAGGGACCATCTAATAGAGTGGAAATATATTCATGAATTGTTATCCCAACATTCCTGTCAGTTGCCGCAAAAAAACCCCGTCAAGCTGGATTTCCCTAGTATTTATAGAACATTTGCATTCCATGAGCTCATGTAATATGAAGCTTTGTCTGCCTGAAGCAAAGCAGTGAGCTTATTAAATAGAAAAGTAAGCCCATGTGCCCTCTGCGGTTGCTAGGGTTGAAGTTCGATGGGAGGTATATCAGTCGCCAAAATAGTTATATCGTCACAATCACGTTCGTCTAGAGAACAAATTGTTGCTTTGTTTGAGGGTGTGGCGGGGGAGATGAGGGCTGGACTTAGAACCACCTCTCTTGGGACCCATCCGCTGGCGTTTCAAATTACTGTGCTTTTTAAACGTCGTGAATAAAAACATATCAGTTGGTGGGATGCATGTCTGCTCAGATGCTTTGCCACAAATTACTGAATGATCAATTGAATATTGGACACAATATGGCACTGGTGGATTGCTAGCTATTTATGTTGTAAATTCACGACCTTTTAAGACGTTTTGTACCTTAAAGCCTATGTGCATGAGTGCTAGAATGACAAACATGACGAGACATAAAATGGTAGAAATAAAGAGGGCGTGAATATGGAAGTAGCATCAGAGCATAAAAATAGAGGCAGACCTTAGGTGGTTCAAAATGCTGAAAAGGGGTACGGATTTTGGAGTAAACATAAGGCGATAGGTCACGAAATCAGACCCGAAAGAAGAAAATACCAGGTACAGGCAACCACAGGTCGTTCATGTACTAAGAACAGTAATTTCCTGAAATTTCACCAATTATATATTTAATTTTAAGGGAGTGCTAATGACCAATATGTTGGGGGGTTTTCACACTAGATGGAAAGTCGGAGCAACCCATAATTGCCAGAACTTTACACCAATCCAAATGTTTAAACATGTTTCCATGCAAGCAAGACGGGCTCTAGAACCAAGAATTGTGTTTTTTAATTTGTTGAGCACTTTACAATGTAACAGACACATCCGAATCAGAGTTCAAATGATTGCAGGCAAAAAGGCAAGAGGATAATGAAGGAAATCAGCACTATTAAAATCTCCAAGGGATCACCAGTGCCACATATGCCAGGCACAGACATAATATTTTCAATATTGAGTATTTTATTGGGAGATTCCCCCACTTATGCTGGCAAAACCACCAACACTATCATAATGTTATTTTAAAATCACTGCAACATTATGGGCAATCCTATTGGGAAACCGTCATTGGGACATTGAGATTAGCGCTACCACCGGCGTTTCTTTAGAAAATGTTAAATCGTAACTGGAAGTGCCACACAGATAACCACCAAACACGGCCGAAGCCGCAGCCGTAGTGACAACACTCTTAATCAATCACAGCCACACTTCCGCACCCCATTATGTTAGATGGCTACATAAATATATTATATAATTACATTTATATAAAACCTACATAATACAGCAGTCCGGGCTATTGTACTTGCCAAGCTAGACTTGCAGTCAACCTGTATTCGTAGAGTATGTCATGAAGGGCATTGCACAAAGATGAGTTCATGCAAGATGATTCACACTGCATTAAGTTATTTAAAAACCATCTTAACTCTGGTGTGGATGAACATAGTTTGGCACTAGAAAACTAAACAAAGTTTGCCTAGTACACACATTGCCGCAGTTGAGAATTCTTATGCTTTAATTTCACCGTGTGGTAGAGAAAGGATCGTGAATTACCTTTCAGTGTTTGTATATACGTTGGGGCATATACACAGTATGCAAGTATGTATGCAAATAGTACAGGTTTTTTTTCTTCCCACATTACAACTTACCAAACAGTAAGGCTTAACACCATGAAACACATGACAAAGGCTGTACCCCATATCTTTCATCGAGACTCCCAAAAAATTAGGCTCCAAAGACAGTTCATTACAGTAAAATGATCAAAATATCATAGTGTCAAGTGTTTGAGCCCATCACCAACAGCAGGTAGTTGATCATTGAGCACGAATCAAAACACTAAGACCAGGATCCTGTTTTTTTCCCGTGGCGAGGGTACGAGCAGGAAGTGTTGCTACCATGCTGGGTTTTACTCGAAACGCCACAGCAGCACAGACAACACACATAACATATACAAGGAGAAATTAAACATAAGAGGCATCACCACCAAGTAGCCTTGTTCTCATCATGAGCTCTATGTTCAAAAAAGCTCAGAAAACTTGACTAGATTGATAACTTGTCACGCTGTGGGCCACTGTCTTGGACATAATTAAAGATGCGTAAAAGACCCTATATGTTTAACACCATTTCTTAGACTATACCAAGTTGTCAGGTATTATTTTTAATCATGGTATACACTTACCCAAGAGCTAGACAGAGATTTGTAATTATGTTGCAAAATCATTGCCAATATTTTGTAATCATTAAGGGGTTAGAAAGGGGTTGGGAAGGGTAATTATTCTACCATTGTATTTACATTCTGAATATGATCAGAATAAACATAAGCACAATCCACCGAAATATTGGCTGTCCAATTTTGCAAACAATCGGTCATTTCCAAAGCACAAACTGTACACAAGCTCTCCAAGCAAAAAATGTACACAGCTGCTTAAGCATGTACTGTACAAAGTCCTATGCACATGTTGTATCCCTGCCCGTGCTTACATTTTGAGAGGAATAGTCAAACTAAAGTTTATTGTGATGTGGCAATATATTTCAGTCTTTCTTTAAGTGGTAACCATCTGGGTAGTTTAGAGTAAAAAAAGAGCCTTGCATGGTTTTGCACAGTCGTAGCCAAATTGAGGCAAGCAATGCTAGTGGCTGTGTAGATCAGTTGATGTACTGTGACATCCAACGGAAGCCTTCTCCATAGCCCTGCCGCTTCAGCACACTGCACATGAACACCTCCAGTGGGCGAGTGTTGAGGTCTTTGAGTGGGATATTACCCTGTTCACACAGACACGGGGAAGCGCATATGATAACATCAACATACACATGACAGTGTATCCACATAGACAAATGTAATCTGCGGGATTATTATGTACGGAGATCAACACATTTTGTACTCTAAATTGAGCGTGACATGTTGCCGATTCGTTGATGAAACTGATTGTTACGCACACTATATAGCCATCGAATCATGCATGTTTACGTCCATATACTATGTATGTACATTGTCATAAATGATGTGCACATTTTTTATCAATAGTATAAACAAAACTTTCAAAACGACAGAAGAAAAACTGTAAACTTAACAAAACGACTTCATAAATCAAATTTAATCCCAAGGCATGAGTTCTAAAACATGTCATGTGGAATTAATCATTACGTAATCTTCCAAACCTGTAAACACCAACAAATCAACATTCAACACATTCTTCTGGTTACAGATCTAGAATGAATGATAGCAGCAAGCCCTCCTCAGGGAGTAGAAATCCCCTCCTAGTTATCGTAACCGTATCGTGGTGGAGAGGTTTGCGTGTGCCAATGAGCTATGTCGCTCAGAGTCCAACAATCCTGGTAGGGCCTACCTTGGCAAATAAGTCTGGAGGGAGATTCCAAACAAATAATGACCCGGAGACCCTGTGACTAAAGGAGGTTGGCGTCAGTACCACCATAGATAGTAGTATGGGGATCTGCTGGGCAACAGGCCAACCCAGGTAAACGTGAATAACGGCCATTTAAACCCGTTGTGTGTGTGTGTGCGCGCGCTTAAGAGTACAAATATATCCACATGCTTAAAAAGGCTAAGCAGGAGGATCTGGTGAGGACCATACCTTTCCAGTGGTCTGGCCATAGAGGCCAAACACTTCGCGCAAGCGCTCCTCGCTGATAGCTTCCGGTCGGTCAATTTTGTTTCCCAAGACAAGGACAGGGACGTTGGAAATTGTTTCATCCGTTATCAGAGCCTGTTGGAGAAGGGAGAGTGGTCATGGCATATTTTATAAAAGTTCTGCACAGTCCAGGGAAGAGGTATCACGTAATACCCATCTCTCACGTAAAATCTGCAGTGTGTGCGCAAATGCCATGAATGAATAACCACAGTGCACACATTTAGCCATGCAAGGCTGGTGACATTGGCGATGTCATGTTCAACGCTATTGGTGAATCTTTAAGCCAACCAAACTAGATGGGCCTTACATCCAGCTCGTTCTTGGCTTCTGTGAGTCTCTCATGGTCCGTACAATCCACCAGAAACACCACCCCATCGATCGCTGGTAGGTAGTTTTTCCAAATCCTGCGTGCTGAACTCCCCAAGAAAAAGACAATACATGTATCAATTATTTTAAAATAACAGTTATCTACAGCATGGACAAATATGACGCATGTATGGGAGAGAAAGGCTAAGCATGACAACGTTTGTTTACCTTGAGCGTGGCCACCTAGGTCAAAGGTGGTGAAGGTCATGCCAGCCATGGTCAACTCTTCTGACGCTGGAGAGCGATTAAATGCATGTTACACACTGAATTTGTGTTACACACTTCCGTATAAGCGCACATTATACATAGAATATAAAAAAATACAATTTTTTCACTTCAGTGTGGTATACATTTGAATAACTTGTTTTTAATAATTTTCATGTTTAACATTTTACCAGTATAATGGCTAATAATATACTATTCATCACTATTGGACTATTGTGATGTAAACACACGTATTATTTCAAATATGAGGAATAGTCTACATCAAAAGATGCTAATTTTAGCAGTATTTAATCATGTTTACACCACAGTACTGCTGAGAACAACCAGTGACAGCATTCAAAGAAAACTAAATCAAAGCGGATATATTTTTTGCACTAAAATTAAACAATATATTAATTTCAATTCATAACTGTTAGTTTAACATTCTTTTAAAGTCCTAGTTTTCTAAAGCCCGTCAGCCTAAAGTACAATCTTTAATTACAAGTCAACCGCCACTCTCTCACTGCTCTCAATAGGGGTATTACCCAAAATATCAGCTTATTATATATTTGCATGTTATCAGGCAGTGTTAAAGAGATGATGACCACTCTTATTATTGTGCTTGTTGATCCATGAACGCTTCGCTGTGTCTGTTGTTTTCATGATGGTTCAGTGTTTTGAAAGAGATTATTATATTCTGCTAGTAAAGCTCACTTGGGTGCAGGGTAGGTACTGGCTGGCCCATTCGATCATCCTTGAGCATGCAAAGCAGTGTTGTTTTGCCGGCATTATCCAACCCAAGGAATACCAGCTTGCCAGACTTCTTGTACAGACCTATAAGACATTCATTTGTAAGCCTTTGATTAGCATTTTCCCTTTTACAATGTATTGCTTATGTTTGATTTCAATAAAATATCACACCTGGCTTTGTAGAATAAAATATTTGTAATGTTTGGAAATGTTTTAGGGTTCATTGGATGGCCCGTGGAACCACAAACGATTTTGGTAAGATAAATTTTTTTAGAAATTGAAAGTATGTCACTTTACACAGCCAAGTGTTAAAAATGTTAAATCAATAATACCATTTCACACACAGGTTTGTGCAAGTTAACTGTATATATAATACTGACAATTACTTATTTGTCCAGGAAAACCAAACAGTCGTAGAGCTCTTCCAGGAGGGTCCTACATTTGGTTTGCATGTTAATATATTCAGCCAATTTGAGAGTGTTTATACAAATGGGAGGGAACCAGAGCACTTGGCGAGCTAGGGTATGGCACCTCGACACCCATGGGAAGTGAGTTTCAAAACATTCGTTTGAGCCACCAACCCTCGCCTCCACAGTTCTGGAGACCTTCATCCAATTGTGGACTAACCATGGATGCTCATGATGTAAACAAAAGTATTTTTCTACGATTTAGTATCGTTGTGACCACTTGCCCCATTTTGTCAATACTCACCCAGGAACTGCAGCACGCTGCTGAACCCTTTATAGATCCACGAAAATAAGAAGGACATCTCTGATCGGTGGGGGGGGGGAACTGAAAAGTCACTGAGTCCTATAAAACAAAAAGAGCAACGCAACATTTTACTCGTATGAACAGATCTTTCTCAAAATCCAGCCAACACTTGTGCCCTCAGACACAAAAGCAAGAACATGTGTACTTTTGTGTACATGTCACTGACAGTATTTATGTGCAGAAAAGTGGTGTCGTGGTTCACGCACTGTGCTCCAATCACACCTACCGCAGTTCAATTCCTGGCCATTCAGGTTAACACATGTGCATATGTAGCCATTTTGTTAATCCACTGCTAGATGATAACCACTCCACACAGCATCGGACATGTGTAATTTCACCATATTTCACCATGACAATCAAGTCAGGTCGGTAAATGCTTGGAGTAAAGAGATCGGATTATATTAGTACAGTGCAACGCATTGTACTGTACTGCTTGCCCAAAATATGCAGTGGCGATCACCCTTTAAAGTACTTTGGTACCAATGTCAAAACATGTTCTGGGCCTTGCCTACCTAGGTCGACCTGGCCTTCCCTCGGTCGACATGGTCTCTAAAACGAACGTTCGACAAGACGTAGACACAAAAGATCGGCTGCGCTGAGATGAAAATGGCCAAGGCTGCGTGGCGCTGCACACACCCAAATCGCGCTACCCCACCGGTCTCTCTTAATAGGTGCTCGTCAACACGGCAGTGTGTACGAGGCTGTTGTCTATCCAACGTGTGCTCGCGGGTTGCCCACCGAGCACCACTGCTGGACACAGCGTTATTAAAATAACGCGATCCACTTTCTATGGCACGCACCCTTGCATGACAACGTGCCACAAATAGCGCAAACACGGTGTCGCGTATCGTGACGTGGGCACGAATCTGACTTAAAGACGTGACCCAAAGAAAAAATAAACACCTGTTATATTGGAAATATATTACCCGCCGGACCGTGTCCTGGGAAGTCATTAATGGCGTTTTAAACTTCGTTCATAGTAACAACTGATTTTTATATTAATTTGTCAGTGGTGATGCCACAGCGCTTCAGTGATACGACTGCGTTGGTGTATATAAACTAATCGTGACAGACGTTTTAAACGCTTTCCTTCACTACCACAATTATAAATCGTATATGAAATCTATTCTGGGTTATGTCATGATGTATTACAGTAGCCTCTACGTAGTATATAAACTTTAAAGATGGACTATAATCAAGGGTCACCCTAAAACTAACGGGGAGCGGCGCCAGTTCACTACCTATGTTGCAAATTCTACATTCCTATGATAGGTGTGAAATTTCCATAGCATATTAACTTTCTTAATGTAACATTTTAATTTGTTATTCACTGTTATCATACAAGGATCGCTCACACATCTCACAGGAATGTGGCGATTCCACATTCCTATGCGTAATTCTATATCGTGTAAAGCTATATGATTAACGCAATAAAATACCTGAGAAATTTACTGGAACTGAAAGGCGTTCACCAACTGCAAGACAGCGGTTTTTCGCATCTCCTAAAGACGAAGTCTCCAGCTTCTAAAGACGAAGTTCTAACACACCTCTCAAGTTGGAAGGCTGGTAAAGCGACGTGGGATTAACTAGTTAAGGCGTTAAGATTGATGCGCGTCGGTGTAAGATCAACTAGTGATGACGTGAAACTGAGCGTCGGTGTGAAACCAACGTGAAGAGGACGGAAGTGAAGTTGGTGGAGGGTTAATGACTACAGTCCATTATATAACGAAACACCCATTCTCACGCACGTGAAAAGCGTAATAATCGGACCTGCGGCTGTGAGAGAATGTGCGATTCTCAAGCACTGGTTGAGTCTAACTCCCTTAATCGATCTCAAGTCTCGAATCTCATTTTACGAGTGCCTCAGGCGGGCGATGTCTCACGCTTTGAACGCGCAAATCTCAAGACCTGGACAAAGCTATTCTCACCGCCTCAAGCTTCACGACTCGAGTCTCGCATCGATCTCAGGCCACACAACGCGGCGGTCTCACCCGTCCCGAACAAAAGCGTCCCTCGCCTTAAACGCCACGAGTCTCGCGCCTCCTCCGTATCGCGTGGCACTCTAAGAACAATAATAATAAAAAAATTCAAAGCCCGACTTTTCTCCCTCCCGGCTAACCACCGCACCCTGCAACCGGCGCGGCCTGGGTTCCCCTACCCACCGCCCCTCGAGGTTGGCGGCAGCTCGTCTAATCCAGTACCGTTAGGCCCGAGAGCCCCCCGGCGGTCTCGGCGCCACGTACCTCGGGCACAACGACGCGCTGCGGCTCAGGCTTCGTGCAAAGACATACGAGGGCCTCCCCCGAGCCTGCGAAGCGAGTGAGGGGACACGAATCGGAGTAAAGTTCAGGCGGAGAGAGGAGGCGGAGTAGGTCGCAACCGCGGTGACGTTAACGACGGCACCGCCGGCTCCTTGCGTTTCAATGCCACTGCTGTCGTGGGCAGGGCGCGGATCGATTCGTTCGATTTATAGCAATGCTATCGACTGCAATGTTAGCGTTACGGGAATCGAAGCGCCCGTTTTGTTACCTGAATCGATCCACATGTGAGGGATACGTGGAATCTAAGTGGGAGTTTTTTTACAAGTATAGAATCGATTCATTTGAGTTAGATTCGTTCACGCTGACACGGGGCGTCTATTGCTGTGCTGGGCATGGATCGATTCCAGTGGTTGTTGATACTTTGGCATCGATTCCTGCGGTGCCTCGCCACACGTGTACACTCATTCCAGCTGCTGTGCTGCCTGTCGTGGATCGATTTGTGGATTAATTTGCACTCGATAAGCATGTTTAAAGATAAGGGGATCGAAGCGAAGGAATCGATTATGTTCGATTGTTTCTTGATGGATGTTTATTTTAACAGCATAAACTACCCCGGTGAGATTGCACGCTCCGGAAGCGGAATTCTATAAACCTGCCCCTGCTCTCCCCCGCATTCACCAACACGCAATGACCAGCGGGGTGAAGTATGGTCAAATAACCCCCACGACCCGCGCGGGTTAGAGATCCTCATGCAGCAGTGGGATGACAGAGGGCTTCACAAAAACCTTGAGGTTAAAGGGCTGAGCGAATGAAGACAGAATAGATGTTTATTATTATTGCAGCGCTTTGTGACCCTCGGGTGAAAGGCGCTATATAAATTGAATTATTATTATTATTACAGCAGAAAATACTTAGTGAGTTTGCAAGCTCTTTACGGGATTCATGCGACACAACATGGGTTTCCGCCTAGCACTCCGGTTTCCTCCCACATGCTGCCAGGTTAATTGGCCTACTGAGTAAATTGCCCCAAGTACCCTCCGACGGACTGGCGTCCCTTCCTCTTAAGATTGCCAGTTTCACGACCTTTCAGTATATTCGATGCAGCTTTAATCATTAAAATTTGTTTTGTTCCTTTTATTTATCATTGTTGACATGCCGTTCTCTTCGCGGCCCTTGTGCAGCGCTTTGTGACCCTCGGGTGAAAGGCGCTATATAAAACGCTATTACTATTATTATTATACCCCTGCCTTGCGCCCTGTGTCTGCCGGGATAGGCTCCGGATCACCGCGACCCTGTACCGGATTAAGCGGCTTCAGAAAATGTATAGATACATCAGAAAATACCTAGTGAGCTTGCAAGCTCTTTACGGGATTCCTGCGACACAACATGGGTTTCCGCCGGGGTCAACGTAGAAGCGTTCACGTCGCGATCCCTGTCAGGTAATACTTGGTATTGCCTGCAAATTCTACCTAACACTTCGAGGCCGAGCTGAAAGACAACGATGTCCAGAGGCTGACCATCGTGCTGCTTCGAAGAATCGCAAAGAAGAAGCCGGGCACTCCGGTTTCCTCCCACATACCAAAGACATGCTGCCTGCATAGGTGAATTGGCCTTCTGACTAAATTGCCCCGGTGCCGTAATGGACTGGCGTCCCATCCTGGGTATAGCCCTGCCTTGCGCCCTGTGTCTGCCGGGATATGCTCCAACTCACCGCGTTTTCGGATAATGGATGGATGGATTTTGAAGTGTTTTTATGTAATCCTTAAGTCTATGGACTTTTGGGTCCATTGTATAACAGCAACATTTAAGCAGGTGAACTCTAGACTACTTTTAAAGTTTTGAGACTGCCTTTTCACCAAATAAAGTTGTTTTTGTAGAAAAAGAGGTGCCGTTTGAACATATATAACAAAACATAGCAAGTGCAAAACATATATTTTCTCTTGTAAAAGGTTTTCCCCAAATAAATGCATTTAATACATAGATTTTTCTTGTGGGGGTATCCTAATATTGGTGAAATACCAACATATCGAGTTAATGTCGACCAGTCGGGTATTCTGTCACTAACTTCTACTTACCAACACGGATGGTTATGGTAAAATAATTTCCATAAGGGGACTGATAGTGGTGTAAATTATCTTAAACTAGACATATTTAAAATAAGTACAGCTAAAAGAAGAACAATGAGCCATTGCAAAAGTCCATCTTTATTAAATCAAATCATAAAAAACAAAGACAACAAGGCACAGACCCTTAATGTAAAATTGTGAAAAATGGACCCCTCCAAGCTGCTACAGTGCCAGTCTTGGAATGGGTGGAATTTTTTTTATTACACTAGCCAATTTTCTTTTTATTCCAAAAGCAGTTTTACACAACAGAAATTAAAGATGGATATTTCCCTTGAAGCATACAAATGTACAAGTTGTGAATCCATTATCTCAAGCGATAGGTAGCAAGACGACAATTTAGAACAATTCAAAACTATGCAGTGTTGAAACTTTTGATATTGTTTTGTAAAATTCTCCATAAAGAGAAATGTTTATGACACCAATTGTCACAGAAAAGTCTAATTTCGAATGCACTTTATATTAAATAGTATATAGTTTTGTAGGTATGCTAAGCGAACAGACAATATTTCTAATGAAATCCTACAAGGGTTGCAACTGACATTGCACACAAATTATGCATATTAATTTTGCTCAAGTTAAGGCTTTAGTAAAAACAGACTGGAATTTTATTTTCTTCACTGGTAGTGGCGTTAATATGCCGTATGCAACAGAGCAACATCTGGAAGTTATTCAAGCAAACGCATATATTTTTTTATTTTTAGTCTATTGTCAGCATTGTTTTTTCTTGCTAAAACGTATCACAAGCATCCAAGGTATAAGGATGTTAGGAATACAAAATAAAAGACCACGTTTCATAATATAAGCAAATGTCAGAAGCAATGAAAAGAATGCCAGTCCTGAAATTTCTTGATGCCATTTTGGTTCCCTTGGATGTTTATCAATGCATTTTGGTCACATCAGTGGTCATGGCTAATCAATCAAAACAAAAAGACAATTTTATTTAGAATCTCACAATGTAAATATCTGGCTTTAAAAAACAACATATCGGCAGTACAATAGTAAAGTTCAAAAAGAGACTTTAAAAGTAGATAAAAACAATAATGTTCACTTACTTTTCAAAAATAAGTTAACAATGGCACATCCTCATGTATTTGTTCAATTGACATTTTTTCATTTAATTACACCTGTTGATGAAAGATTTAAAAAAAATATTTACTTTTTCAATAACCAAAAGATGTTACCCACTCAAGAATGGTGAACAAGGCACTTACATGCATGTTATCAGCATACAATGGCAAGATCAGGTCCCAAGATACAGGACTGAGACATTGTGCTCATCACTCTAAATGTAAACCCTTATCGCCCTCTGGACGATACGCTCTCATGTACACACGAGGGCGGCCAAATGTAAGGCCTATTCTCTTATTAACAGGTGGATTTCATTTAGAGACTAATATCGGGAGTGGGTTTGGTGGTGGCAGCATGATCTATTAATTCATCATCTATGGGAGTGGTCATGAATTGACATGGGAAGGCCAATTTTGCATTGGCCAAACAGTGCCTGATAACAGGCGACAACAACCTGGAGCAATTCATGCAAATGTCACTAATGCTACATTTTCAGAAAACAAAAAAAGAAAACAAAAAAAAACTGTTTTCTATATAATCTCACTTTTAAATATGATTGAGCTCATAGAGATATTGGTTTTGCTCTTTGACAAGCAGATGTTTTAAATGAAACCCACTGCAGGTAATTTACACATTAACGCCAATTATTTTTTTGATAAAGAAAACATTTTGATGCACCGCTGGGATTTATCAATGAACATAAATGCTCGACTTTGCCCCCTGACACAAGTATAAAAGGTAAGTATAAAGTTGCATCCCTGCAATTGTTTGCTGAAGCCACTGCTTCGGGAAAGGCCTCCACGAAAGGAAGTTCTAGAGATGCCCCCTGGAGTGTATTTAGCCGACATATCCACACTGGCCAGACACCTTGGAAGAGGTGGGACAGCCAGACTTTACTCCACCACAGGTGACTAGCCGATAGACTAACGGTGGTGTCCCATTAATATTTCTGGGTCGACAGAGTCGAGAGGGATGTAATAAACTTGCAACATTGTTTCAACTTTACCATTTTAAAAGTATCAGTAGATTTAATCCACCGATGCGATAGTGCACATCTACAAGACCTTTTCTCGGTCAGGCTCGTACAGTACGTCACATATCCGCCCTGACCAAATAATCACCCACACCCAGTGGAGTATTTAGGTGTGGTATAAAAGTCATTTTCTATAGATGTTCACAAATCCGACCTTTTTCATACACAGTGACGTGTTATTAATCTCGTGTACATTTGCTTACTCTAAATTGCAGTTCAGTGCAGCATTTCCGCATGCTTAGAGCAGTTTGAGCTCCACTTTTATCCAATAAGCTATTTGTGCATGGGGTAACTGTCATTTCCCACGGATCTTCACATATCAACGCAATTCACAGATCTGCCTATACACTCAGTTCCAAGCAAATCGGATATGTGACGCTGTTCAGTACAGTTAAGCTGGGGATTTTGAAAAAGTCACTGAGCTGCATGCTATGTCAGACACGTGGGTAGAACATGAAAAATTGTGTTAGTTTAAAAAACAAAGGCCATTCTAATTACTAATGCACAAATGTACACATTAAGAACAAAAAAATATCAGATGGCCACAATGAACTTACTGCATGGTCTCTGAGGACCAAGTGGAAATAATGCCTTTGGCAAAACGATTATTAGCTCACGCAGAGGTTCATGGGCGATATTCCTATACATTTGCAAGGCGTAAGAAAAAACATTTGATTTTGGGTCAAAAAAGCAGCACTCTTTTGGGAATGTTTTACCTTTGAGGTCCAAAATCAGGCACGATGGCAAGTTGGGCCAATATGTTTACAATTTCTCTTGTACTATGCCTTTACAATTGTGGGATTTTTTTGTTTTCCTATTGCATTGGCAGTTGTTGTTTAACTAGACGTTTGTCCGTTTTGTTGAGGACGTTATTACAATATATTGTTGCATATTTCAATTCAAGTACAATACTAGCTTACATACACGTATACAGTATATTCTTTTTTTCAGTGGCACATTAAAGGTTCCTTTTCAAAGGAATAAATGAAGACAAACCTACATGAGACGCCCTAATGCAGTACTGTGAGCAGCCAGGTGAGCTGTTCTTTGTTCTGAAGCTTTGCTAATGTGCTACACGGTGGACAGGCATAAGCATGGCCATAGCTGGGCTCTAACGACCCAAGAGGCCTCGACCTCATTAGTCTGGCAACAAGCCATGGCCATGCCTGCTTTACGTTTAATGTCGATCTTCACACAGCTGGCACTGAGTCACCCAGGTGAGAATTGGGTTTCCAGCTGTGGTCATGGACGTGCGAGTTTTAAATGAGACTGGGTGACGGACCTCATTTGTATAAGTGGGGTAAGATGGACAGTGCCACCTCTGACAGGTGTAGGGAGGTACGACTCAGCTGAAGAGATTTTCGTAGTTGGGCAACCTCCCCTTCGGCTGCCCACATGGCGTTGTCAATATCTCTCCACCGATCACCGTGACTGGCTCCACCTGAGGAAAATGACACAGTCGTGATTACAAGTTAAATAAATCATATGTAGACATTTTGCATATATGAGCCAGCAGCTGGCATTGATTTACAGCATGCATCAGAGTAGTGCCTGTGACTTTTTTAAAAGACGATTTAACACAGACGAATGTGCATAAACGTGTGTAATAAGCATGCCCGACAAGTAACACTGCGCCTCACGATTAAAGATATGCAACAAAACACTCGTTCATTATTTGGCCGATAACATCACAATATATAGGAAGCAGTGTGTGGCAATATGGCGCCGGCAAACCGCCTAGCTGCCTCCTCCGCCTCTCTACGCTTTCCTCGCGCCTCTGAGTCGTTCTCTCGTCGATGAATACCTTCGACATTGACTGAATATGTGCGCGTTATAAATGTAAAATTATTATTATTATTAAACATTTTACTAACACAAATGTGCTGGCAAACTAGTGGCGGTGTGTCGCCGCACGCATTTCATTGCTTATCATTTCACGTGTAAAAGTAGTAATAGATGCACGTTCACACGGTAAAATGTTCACCATTAAGTCGTTTACAGCCTTCCTTTCCCCCCCCCAACATTATACCCCAGACGGCAGAAACCAAAGGTTTAATTGGCAAAGGACTGCACTAGCGTGGACGATCCACCACGCGTTGGCTTCCCCACCTTGTGGAAGTTGACCAACTCGGGCAGCGAGGCATGCTTGATCTGGTCGACGCCGAAGAAGCTGTATGAGTCACCCGCCGCGTCCACCAGGAAGTGCTTGGTGGAGCGCGCCATGCGGTAGGAGAGCGCGTAGCCCCACACGCGCTCACTCACGCGCAGCAGGAACGTGCCCTCCGCCATTCCCGTCAGCAGCTCCTCCGCATCCTCGCGCGAGATGAGGCCTGCACACCCCCACCACCCAGGTCCGGCAGACACGGTGTGGACAAAGACGGATCTTCGTCATCAACTGTGATCAATAATAATAGTAATATTAATTTACATTTACAACGTGCACATATTCATTCAATGTCGCAGATATTCATTCGAAAAGAGAAGTGTGTGGCAATATGGCACGAGGAAAGCGCAGAGGCGGAGGAGGCAGCCAGGCGGTTTTCCGGCGCCATATTGCCACACACTGCTTCCTATATATTATAGGCTAAATAATTAATGTGTATTTTTTTAAGTTGTGGGAGGAAACCGGAGAACCCGGAGGAAACCCACGCAGAACAGGGGGAGAGCACACAAACTCCACACAGAAAGGCGCCCAAGGTGGGAAGTGAACCGCCTCGGGCAAGACCATTCTTTCTGTGAGGCGCGGATGTTACCACTGCGTAAGCATGCTGCGTGGGTCGTGGGGAGATTATACGATATTTCAGCACACTGGTCAATGCAGGTTAGTAAGGGTGGGGAGCGCAACTGTGTTGGCATTGAAGCACAGTGCACCAATTAAGATTTGCTGGACAGTCCTCTGCCGACCACTGCGTAGCACAGCCATACAGCAGCTGACAACAATCCGGGGTCCATAGTGGTCACCTGTTCAAACACTATCCAGGCTCAACGTTGCTTAGCTTCTAAGCTCTGGCGATATATACATTCGAGGTGATTTTGTCATAGGTTTCTAAAACAAACCAAATGCAGATGTATAGACGATACTTAAATGCACGAACATTTTCTCCAAATGCAACATTCCAACAATGAGAATACATGCACATAAACCTGAGCAGTAAAATAAAATGACCATATATACACACACACGCGCAAATAAATGTGTTTTGTTGTGTCGCAGGAGTCCCGTAAAGAGCTTGCAAGCTCACTGGGTATTTTCAAGCTGTAATAATAGACATCTATCTAAATGACTTTTACCCAACACACTGTGTATTCCGTGGCCGTACTAAGACTTATAAAGGCGACAAAAAGAAGAAACGAGCTATGAAGAAAAGTTGCTCTTCGCGTGCCCTCCTGGCTCTCGCGTCCCGTTCCCAGCCCCCACTGCTGCCCCTGGCCGTGCCCGATTGCCGTCTCGCCCCCGTTTACCGTGGAACCAGGGAGCGATGGTGTCTGCGTTTCCGTTGAAGCAGGCTCGGCGAGGGATCTCCCGCTCACGGAACCACGTCACGATGGCCTGACGCGATGCGGGGCGTGCCAGCTCGGGCTTTTTGCTGTGGCGGAAAGACAACGGCAATCGCACTTCGAGGCTTGTGTCAGAATTCCCGAATATAAGCATGACGTCAAGTTGGTGCAACGTTAGACTTTTATCAGGTGTGTAACAATGGCATTTTATTTTCCACGTTTGTAATCCCGTACGGATCAGAAACATGGACATGACGAGCAAAAGCCCTTGACCTCTAATCGCAACAGCAGAAATGCAAAGTGCGAGCACATGTGTGGTTTTTACAGAGCTCCAACGACAGCATTTGTAATGGAAAGCGTGCACAAATGTTTATTAGGGAAAGTGATTACTGTTCAACCCTAGATGCGTTATCCCATTCAGCCAGCCACAAATCAGTCACAGTACATCCCTCTACTAAGAAGGGCCATTGCCAGAATCGTCGGCAGTTACGTATTTTATTCTTCGCGATGGCCGCGTTATCGACGAATCCGTTAAAAGCTTTGGCATTTGTGGTTGCGGTAGCGCTGTTGTGCAATCGGGCCACAGTCGCCAATGGCCGCCGGACGACCCCCGCACCCAGGAAGCAGCTTGGTGGGCCTAGGTGGCGGCACGGGCTTGAGTCCCAGTCTCGCGCCTCCCCCGCTGCTCTCTTGCACGTTGATGCCCACAAAGCGGTTGGTGAGCGACGCCACGGAGCCCTTCTCGATGGCGCGGATCGACTGGCGCTTGTACTCCTCGCGTGTGCGCAGGGCGAGCTGGCGCCGCGCCTCGTCCGCCACCTTCGCCTTCTTCACTATGGGATGCAAAGACAAAGATCCCCCCATATAGCTGTTAGCGGCCACCTATGAAGGCTGGTAAGGCACACGAGGGGTCGGTTTGGCCAGCGTATATGCAGCCCACACTCTTCGTAATGGCGGTGTTTATGCACCGCTCCGCGTTCTCATTCAAGGGTGAGTCGACCTCGGGGAGGCCCAGACCGGTTCATAAAATCAACACTGGTGCTAGCCGTGAGTTGAACTCGAACGCGGGTCAACGAGTTTGTAGCGCGGTGCGCTAACCGCTACGCTACCACTCCCCACACACACACACTCATACGCACACGCGTCCACACGCTGCGCAATGACGGTTAACCCCAACCGCGATGGAGGACATACGGAACCTGCCAAGTCAGAGGGCTGGAGAACCTCTCCACTACCGAGGGCAATTTAGGACCTCATAGCGTCGGCGCGGCAAACGTTAACCGATACCTTAACCCCACAATTCTCAACCGGTGGGTCGTGACCCATCAGTGGGCCACGAGCACCAACTGGTGGTCCGTGGAGACCATATCCAAGTGGGCCTTCAGGTGCAAAACGTTGAGAACCCCTGCCTTTGCCAATAATTCCACACACCCCAATGATGTATTGGTGTTGTAATCACAAAGCAACGAATCACCCATATAAACGGGTTAATGTCTCTCTATGGCCTGTTGTCTGGAGATATAGTTAAATGTAGCCATAACTATCACCAGTGGCAACTGGTATCTAAACTGGTCTTGAGCACCATTGATGAAGCATGGTCAAAGAAACCCCCCATCACTGCCAAAGTGTGGGGGGGGGGCATTATCCATCAGTGAACTGACAAGAGCTGAAATTAGCATTGTTTTCTGGATTGAATTATATTCCTTGCCGAAATCATCTACTATAGATGTCTACACAACTCTAATACAGCTAAAAGCGTATTGCACAAACGATTCGTCGTCTTTTCTTCCATGCCAGCTTCCATCACAATTTGAGCCAAAAGTTGTCTCCAATAAGTATACCCTCCCTACACCCCCTGTGGTTTCCTTCACAATGACTGTTGTTCTACAGATTCGCGACTGTGCCAGCAAACTGCAGCCATCTAATTCCTTCACTCCTGCTAAAGTTCACATGTACAGATTTACGTTAATTATTCTCCTTTCAACACGCTCGACAATAAAACGAATGCAGAGAGTACTCTTGTTTGTTGCTCTGGAATATCACATTCTTCAGCGGCTGCCAAGTTTTACAGTGCGTGAAAAGAAACAAGCACGCACATCACCACCACCGCCCACCCCGAACACTCAGTCCTTTGGAAGGTGAGTCCCTCGTTTGTTTAGCGGGCCTCAGTGCCTCGCATATGACCCCCATATTCTAGTCAATAGATGTCCATCAGGAGCCACGCTGAGCATCTGGTGAACAGGTGTAAGGCCAGACCCTCCCCTAAGCACTCCGCCTAATATGGCACGGTTCATTGCAGTGTCGTGTTTAGTCAGGGTCAAAGGGTAAACTCTGAATCGTAATAAACGTTACCTCTCAAGCTGCTGCACTGCTAAGTAAGCAATTTTATACACAATCCTAATGAATTACATTATATTTCCCCCTAATGTCTCATCACTGAATCTTCCCTTAAGGACTTTATGTACGGACAGTCACTGCTGTCTGCTAGAGTTTAACAATGAGTCACGAAAACATTAATGTAACCGTGCTGCTGCACTGCTAAATGTTTGAACCAATGACAGCCTACTTCATTATATATTTTCCCATTGTTGCCACTTCTGTGAGGAGTCTTTGAATGTATTTAAGCAAGAACAGTCAATAATGTACAATACATTTACTCAGTATTTTAACAACGAGTCACAGGTACATAGGGTAACCAGAGGCCCAGCACAATAAATAAAATGCAAAGCACACTGTCACTCCATCTAACAACAAGCCAGGTCTTTTTAAAAGTGTGATCATATAAACCAAGCATCTCTTCTGGAGCTCACTTGAATAAATAACAGAATTGCTGCGATATCCCAGTACAGCAGCGTAGAAGGGTTGCTGTTTAAACATAACAGATTGCCAGGCGTCATGTCAGCCAGCCATGTAACCCGACTCTGGCAACAGCTCTCTCTGCGGTGTTGTGCAATAAGTGAGGTAAGTCCAAACATCTGGCTGTTAGGTGATTGCCCGTATGCCACAAACACTATAGCGATGGGAAACGTAGCTACTATTCAAGAAAGCTATGTCTGCAATGTTGTACCAAAGTCCAACATGGGTGTAAAGTATTGATGTTTTGTATGGAATTAAATGACATTATAATGAGGTTGTCGTATTGCTCAGCGGCCAGAGCGCTGAGCCAGCACTTCTCGGATCCAGGTTCCGAATCCAGGTTTCAACCACATCATATTTTAACAACACCACTGAGAGACAGGGTTGTTGCCAGCGTCATGTTAGACGATTGGCAGACAAGAGCGTCTGTCAATCTGTTGTGATGAAACTATGTTCTCAAATGCTGTGAACTGACAGTTTTATCTGGTCAAGAATGGATAAACATAAAACACCCCAATAATATTACAGTTGGCTTGTCAGTTACTTTTTCGCTTATTCTGGCTCAGAAAGGTGATATGCTTTTAACACTTTTTGCAGGGCATTAACATGTGTATTTCTGGTGTGGATTAAAGAGGTTTATTGAATGGATTTCAGAAGTATTTGTGTGATTCCATCTTCTGAGAGCATTATCTGTTTGATACAGGCTGATGCACTACTCCCTGCAACGTTCTATATGGAACCTTCTTTGCTGCTGATAGCACAATCGGAATATGTTTGCTGTAGAAAGGAAACCATGTACCAATATATTCCAGCAGCATTTCTTTTACCGGGCAAACTTTGAATTGGTTTCAATGATAGTTACTCTCCAGTGCATAACAGATGCCTAAACGGTGGGGCTTATTACTGAATGGTCTATGGGGTATAATCTATATCTTCAAAAAGTTTCGCTATCAAATCAATACCAATTCATATCATTAATTTGTCATTTGTGTCCAATTGCACTAATCAAAGTAAATACAAAAACAAATACAAATAAGGAAACTAAACACAAAGTAAAGCGAAGAATGTTTTACCTTTGAAAACCAAATGCTTCTATTATGTGCTGACATCAGCACTGCTGGAAGAGCAGAATTATAAAGAAGTTTAGCCATTATAAAGTGCACCTGCACTGGTTGGCATGGGCTTTTGGTGTAAGCCGGAATGAAACAGAGCTCTCCATCCAATTCCCCTCCTTCTTCGCTCACTGGTAGCTGAGCACCTCCGGCCAGTGGGCCTAAATGCAGTTGCACCGCCTGCACACTCGATAGCTATGCAACTGCACGCACTTCCTCACACACTTTACTGCTGGGCTCCTCTCTATCCCTGGCAAAACGCCTCCCTTGCACGGCTACAAAAATATCCACACCTCCTGCAAAGGCCAAATGTAAAGTAAACATTCAAACTCATTCCAGATGTGCGAGCCTTCTCCATGGAAACCGCAGCATGGTCACAGACATTAAGTTTTCTAATAACAAACGCCAAAGCGGCACAATATCCCTTATATGTGGCCAGTACCCTATTGGCCTTTATCTCCAGCCAGCACATCACTCCCTTATCTCTCTCTAGAGCCGGCCAGCACATAGCTGGCCAAACTCTCCATCTACAGCAAGCCAGCACAACGCTGCGCTCTCTCTTTCTCTCTCGCCAGCTGCTCTTTATGCTCCATATTCCCAACGATCTTTCCCTCCTTACTCTGCGTGGCCGGGAAATGGGAGTCGTGCAGACACGTTTAAAAAAAAGATTGTTATCCAAGTTTAATGTAATCAATATCCGTGTTACACTGTCTGCATACAAATGGGACTGTATTTTGTAAAGGTTTGACCACGTGTTTTTTTTTTTACACTAATACTGTGTGGGGAAACTACAATGGCGAATGACATCACGGCACATGCGCCACACTACTGTGCTGACTCCGTGAAATCACAATTAGTGCTGCGGTCGGCCTGACTATCATGTGAGGCACGAGTTGAGAAGTGATGTTGGGTAGTCAGGATCTGAGACTTCGTGGGACTGGTTCAACCATGATTGGCTGCTTTGGGAAACAACAGCAGCTCTCAGGCAGGGCCCAGTGTGAGGACCGAGCTTGCACAGCTCCCGCTGCCTGTAAAAACGAGGCAGAAAAATGCACAAATGACGTTGTCTCCTCCTGAGCCACCACACTTACGAGCTTCCTGCCACGCCATTTCTTCAGCGTCGTAGTTGGACTGCTGGAAGTTTGCGTAGATGCTCTCCGAGTCGACCTCCTCCTCCTCCTTCCTCTCGGTCTCCTGCCGCTCGTTCGACACCTTCATCCACTGCTTTCTGCGGTCGGACTCGGCGCACATCTTTCCCAGGATCCTGCGCGTGTCCGAAGGCTCCTCATCCACTTTGGGCTGGTGGGAGAGGACGTGGAATTAGAGCCCTGAAACTTCAAAAATGTGGCACGGAGTGTTAACTAAAATTGTAACACTTTCTGTAAACGGATGAGAAACTCATCCGGAAAAAAAATGGTGATGTGTACCGATAACGATGATTTATAAAACACCCAACTGTGCAAAAATGGAAAGATCATTGTTGGTAATATTGTGAACAAGCTTTATACACACGTGCAAAACACACCTTGAAATATGTCGATTCTAATTTAGTTGATTGTATATGTTGCTTGCTAAAGAATTAAATGGCTCAATATGCTGGACGTAGATGGTGCCGCTATAAAATGGTATATATTTTTTATATTTATGAGTGCCATACAGTACCCTTGTTGCATTATGCATTGAAATGTGTTTTAGACCAATGCTTGTCTATAATGCAGAAACCGGTGCAGACACAGTGCACTCTAAGTGCCGGTGGTTAAACATACATCGATTTTACATTTAAGTTTCACCAATGTGGAGGTCACCGGATGAATCAGAGGTAAGAGTCGCTGAGTTGGCACCACGTGAGACCGTGGTTTTCAATCCAGATACATTTGACAGAATTCACCACAAATTAACTTTATCAGAAATCGTTTTTACCATTCCCAATTTGTTGTTGTTGTTGTTGTTGCTGCTGCATTACAAACAAATCCTGTGTGCCATGTGGAAGAAAGGCAGCACACGGTAGGGACTTAACTAAATCCTGAGCATGGGCGTAAACACAAGAACACGCATGACAGCCGGTCCTGGTGTAGGGAGTCCACATGCGGCGGTGTGCCGGTGTGCCGCTGCAGCTCTTGCCTGTTGTGGCGTGACCATGGGCGGCTCTGGGTGGGCTTCCTTGGGCACATGTCGCTCCGCTGCTGGCTGGGTTTTCGGTTTCCCTTCCGGAATTCGTTTCATCGGCTCACAGACGTTCATCTGCTTCTGTACCTGCAAGGCAACGCTTTCTGTAAATGGATGGAAAAACTTTCAAAGTACAGATTTGCCGCAGCGTCGTTTTGTTGCACAAATACGATAGAAATGTTGAAGACACGACAGTTATGGGGATGTCGTTTTGGTTGTTGTAACAGTATTAATTATTTTGTTATTACTGTCATATTAAAGTTATAATGCATTCTGAAAAGTAAAACACTGCCAAAACTTGTGCTCTGGTGTCAATTAAGGTACACAAATCTAGATCAAACACACAAACACCAAATGAAAAGAGGCAACCTAGCTATTGCTTTAAAATACAGGCGAAAAAAGCGTGTCATATCCTAGAGAAGACAGCAACCTGCAGCATTAGTCTGTGTATACGATACCAATTTAATCATTTGTGGATAGTTTTCCAATTTGGCACGTAATGGCTTACTTCTGTGAATCACAGCCGATCGTTCATATCCATTGTGAGGCAGACGGAGCGTGTTATTATTATTACGATCACACCCGCACCAATAACCAGGGCACCTGATCGATTCAAACCATGAACCAATTGCAACAAGCTGAGAACGTGCTACCGCTGCACCTTGTTGCAGCCCTAATATAGTATCACCATATCGTAGCAACCCTCCTGCGATGGGCGGATATCCATCATTAGTTACCCGCTGAGGCCACCTGTGCAAAGGATGCTGAGAACAGCTTGAGCGACACCAATGGCCGTCTCAGAGCACTTAATATGACCTTTAAAACCAAGTGCTTATCCGTCTTAATTTGGAAAGTCAACGTGAAAAGGTAATTATAATCTGCACAGCTGTTCATCAAAAATTTACACCGGCAGTTTAGGTGGTGGAGCATTCATTTGCACAAGCATGCAAACGTAATAAATCCCGCACATCATATGACGAGATTTTTATATTGACAGCAGCAGCAATAACAATACAAAATATAATATGTATACATAATAATAATAGCATTTATAGAGCGCCTTTCACCCGAGGGTCACAAAGCGATGCACAGGGCTGTGGAGAGAACGATAAATCAATATCGACAGAGAACGGTACTCAGCAACAAGTACGGCTCTGTGTCACTCCACTGTTGGATGAGGCCCTCCACACACCGTGCAGGTTGTAAGGATTATTTTGACCATACTTCGCCATGCCGCTAAGTGTCGGTTGGTGAAGGTGGGAAGCAAAGCCATGGGTGCCTATAAGTAGAGTTATAACAAAGGATTTTGATATACAAACATGCTGTCCACCAACAATGATACTATCGGTTCCTCCATCGGTGTTGGGTTTTTTTAATACAAAGCTGTTGTTATAATAAAAAGGGAAAATATACGCATGACTGAGCCCACATTATTATGTCAGTATCTAATTGAAGAGTACACTGACAAGTGCAAAGGTGTTGCATCAACTAAGGTGCTGTTTTCATTTCACGGTTCCCTTAATTACCTCGCATTCTCAACAAATCAATCAAAGCCTCGTTCATTAGGTAAAGCCCAGGACAAACAACACTTGTTGCTATGGTGGTTTTATTTTCTACAAGTGCCCCGTTTTCAAGCAACTCCGCAACCTTACTTGTAAGGTGTCTCCATGGGGGACATGTAACGACCAAGATATCCTTTTCACGAAAGCTGTAGTTTCGACTAAATTCAATGCGCAAACAATTTGCGGGACATTATTTAAAATGAAAAACGTTTGCCCAAATGTTTACCCAACAGGGCTCACTTTACAGACACCATCTGTCTCCAGTTGACTGATAAAACAAACGTTTCAGGGTGTTTTTTTTTTCAAATTATACAGCCAGTGCAAGCATTTTCTCTCTTTTTGTGAGACTTGAACTTTCAGTGGCTGAGATATGACACATCAAAGCTTGGGAAACACAACGAAAATGGAAAAGATGAGAAGGTATAAAGGCGTTCATTGTACGTGCACACAGATACAAGAAGGTCAGCGTTAACAGCTTCTATCCGACCAGCAGCTGCACTAAGCATGTGCTATGCCAACCAGCACGTGCTCCAAAGCATTTGGCTGAAGAAAGACACGTTAGACATCGAGTGAACTACTATGCACGGGTATTAAACGACGATGTCAAACACATCAGTCCACACTGTGCTGTACGCCTGTCCACAGGGTGTGTAAAGTAGTGGTGCAGCGGTTAGCACACTACGCCATGAACCCGGCAATAGAGTTGAATTCCCAGTCACAGCCAACATCAGTGGCAGGTGACTATCGCTCATTCACCAACCCACACTGACCAGCTAGAGTAAAGTCAAAGAACCCCTATGACCTAACACTGATTGTGTGTGGGAAAACATTAGTCCGAAGGGGCACGATAAAAGGGCTGATTTTTTAAATATAGATTTAACTACAAGGCACAAATGGTAAGTTTCACGCTCCAGGCGGCAGGGTGGCGGAGTGGTAACATATGCACCTCACAGAAAGAAAATCCTCCCCAAGGCGGTTCAATTCCCACCTCGGGCGTCTTTCTGTGTGAAGTTTGTGTTTTCCCCCTGTTCATCGTGGGTTTCATCTGGGTTCTCCGGTTTCCCACAACTGAAAAATGAATTGGCCGGTAACAACATAATCTATAGGAAGCAGTGTCTGGTGGGTTGGCGCCGGCTGACTGCCTGGATGACCCCTGATCTCTCTGCGGTTTTCTTGCACCTCCTTATCCGTGGCTCGTCCATGACCAGGCGTGGAATTAGCGTGCGTTATAAATTGATGGTTGCTCCCTCACGTGGGAGAGAGAGCGCAACCATCAATATTCTCATCGTTTTTTAATAGTATTTGTTTTTTAAATCAATTTATCTGCGGTTTTATGGGAAGCGTTATTCAGAATAAGGTTTACAACTAAAGTGCCTTAGTCCTCCCGATTGCTCCACGTTGACATGTTTATGTCATCTAACTGTCTCCACTGTGACTCAGTGACGACGATCACGACAAATCTGACAATAATAATAATAAAGACACGCTTGCAGCTGCACAACAAAGCAACGCAAATTAATTCATTTGAAAGGGGCCAAACACCCTCAAGACCCAGAGCCAAAAAGATAGGCACGCACTGGGTTGTGAAAACAACTTGTACACAACAGGCAGCATTCGATTTTTCTCAAGAACACGGGGAATATTTCAGGGCTGCTGTTCTGACGGAGAATTACCACAGCAAGTCCTAAAACAAGCGCACGAGCCCATTCATAGTATTTTCACTCGGAATGCACCTGGTGTAAAAATGTCGCCAAACCAGGTTGGCGAAATACTTATTTCATGTGCGTAGCAGCGTCTGCCAATCTAACGAGAAGCCTCTGCGAGAAGCAAGCGCCAAACTAGGGGAGGAGAGTGCCTCTCACGCCCTTCCCACAAGCACGATTCCACGTCAATTCAAACCACACCTGGCCCAAATAGCCACTGGACTCTTTATTAACACCAGCAGGGACGGGCGGCTTAAAGTACACAACATCGGTTGGAAAACTACGTAAGTGGGTCTTATTAAAATGCTTAGCTTTTACACACGCTACTAGGGTGCGTCTAGTGTATTGTGTGCACAGCATCCGTGTCTCTTTTTGTACCTACGGCCAGCATGTAAAAACCGTGCAGGATTGTTAATGCTGATGAAAGGCAAATGTTATTTCTATTGCCCATCATAATAAAGCATACGACGACACTGATAAAAACATTTACCCCATACGCCACATTAACCCACTTGTTTAATGTCGGTGACTGTCCCTGTGCCTGGTCCCTGCCGTAAAAATGTAGAATTTCCACCAATGACTCAGAACTACTGACAAGACATGAGCACCGCCCAACGTGTTAAGCAACGCAAGATCCTGACATTTTGGCAGTACTGTGCTGTAGATGCCTATGACCAAAAAAAACCCCTGTGGTCTCCAATCTTGTCATCTATTCAGAGCTAACCAGGATTGCGTCTCCACAGTCCTTGGCTGGGTGCCCACCGTGCATAGCTGGTCACAGGGCGGCAGAGGGATGTGCAGCAACATCCTTGTTATACTATATTTCCACGTTCCCATGTCTAAGCATTCAGCAACCAGCAGTGACCAGCGTAGTGAAGTATGGTCAAAAAACACCCGAGACCCTCACGGCATGGGGATGCCCTCTCATCCGGAATTTAACTGACAAAAGGAATGGACACTTACTTTTACATTATTTAACCACCTGGATGAAGGCAAATATACTTTCTTCCAGAATAATCAAATCGAATAGACAGCCTGGTTCCTGGCATAAAAATGTACAATTTCCAGTCGTGACTCATGAGGGAGACAGAAATGACAATCACCCGATGCTTAATTGAGCATAGCAACACGCTGGCTTTGTGACACTACAGGACTGTAAACGCATAGCTAAAATAAAACAAAGGTGCAGCCTTGTAGTTATTTGCTCACGCTACTGTTGGAGAAGGGCGTCCCACTGCAGGGCAGTCTAGAGGCCAGCCGCCCTAGAGGGTGTTTGCCATACACTTCCACCCACACTAAAGGAGTGTGACAGTACCTGAACTCTGTTGGACAATACTAGCCATACAGATTGACTAACCGTGGTGCACCCACTCACACTGCTGGGTGGACATATACACAGCGGAGGGGTGGAGATTTTAGAACCTTTCCCCACCGTCTCAACTGCCGACCCGGAAAATCGAACCACGGCTCGGCGACATCTGGAATTCCAGTCCAGCGTGCTGACCATTGCACCAGGGCAGCATCTCCACACACATGCCATACGCTTTTTAAGCTTTCATTCTAATTCACTTACAGACACACACACACGGGCAAATGTCTACAGATTTTGAACGTGTACAAGGATGTTGCTGCTCCATTTAAGACACGCACTGCTGTTTGGATCGAGAGTGGGCGTGCACGCACAGGGCTTAGCGTGAAAGCCTGGGGAAAGTTGGCTGAAAAAGTAACAGCCTCCTCTGGTTTTTTTTGTGTGCATTTTTTGTTGTTTCTTTCGCCGGTTATGGGAAAAATTCCAGGAACTATTTCACCCAATGGACCGCGGCGTCTGCGGTTGCTACGACAGAGAGTGCTGCTAACACAGATGACTGGAAACAGCTCTGTGTCTCTGGACGCTAAGCAGCACATGTAATAAAATAACTATTAAATATGTTTTTAAAGCTTTTAGAATCTGTTCTCGGAAATTCTGCAAAAAATTGACGTGCACTCCTATTTATGTGTAAATGTTTTTTTGGTTATGCAAACTTATGACTTTACTTGCCAGAAGTTTACGTAATGATGTTTATTGCACAGGTTGTGCTTTTTTCGTACCATAGGGGCATGATTGACAATGCCAACCTGTAAACATCACATGGCGGAATTATTTGTTGATAAGTACAAATGCTGAAGTACACATACCAGCCTGCTACCCATCGATTAGCGATCTTGGGCTATACCCCTGCATTCCAAATGAATTCCAGCCCTGGGTTTTTCAGATGAGGTGCCAATTATTTACCCCATAAAAAACACGCTGGGTCTCAAGACTCTCTCTTACGGAGGGTCCGTGCATTGGGGTGCTTGTTCTAAACTGCTACCGAGTGTTTGGCTCGTGGAAGGAACTCCGCGATCCCAGACAAAAACCCACAATGCATACAAGGGGGTGACACACAGCACTGCAATCTCCTGGCCCCCCTCGCAGCCCCCAAGCCTACAATACGGGAAAAGCCTCCAGTAGTCACCCATTCCAGTACTAACCAGGCTCAACTCAGCTTAGCTTCCAAGATCCAATGAGAGCAGGTGCATCTGGAAATGTACCACATTACATGTGCAATAACCAAAGACTTCTGATCGTAAATGTTTTATGTAATGGGTTTACACATCATCTCCGGAGCTGGTAAACTTCTACATTCACCAAAGTATTCAAAAAAAGAATGTATTATTTAACCAAATCGTGACAATTCATCAACATCAAAGGTGAAGGTGTGTGAATTGTTAAAGAGCTGGCCTGGGCGAGCACAGGCTGCTTGTAAAGGCCGGTCGTTTATAAAGGAATTCCAGTTGTGTCAAGCTGCTATTGTACACACACACAATATATTTGCATTTGCTCAGTCAATCTTTTGTCAATCCATTGTACAGGTCATAGGAGTTATTTGCTCATACTTCCCCATGTTGATTAGTGTGGGTTGGTAGAGAGAGAGAGTGAGCAGATGTTTATTATTATTATTACAGCAGAAAATACCCAGTGAGCTTGTTAAAGGTAGGGAGCATTGTTTGGTAATATAGTGCAGTACAACACTCAATTGTGCTGCACTGCTCCATGCTGCCTGCCCCATACCCTATCCTTAATTTCAACAACAAAAAGACGAAGATCCACCATATATCCTTAAGAGACCATATGTTCAAGTGCTGTTAGCAAGGACCTATAAAGGCCACCACTGCATACGAGGGGGTGGGTGACCAGGACCATGCCTGGCTGTAGTTGTTTCACGAGTGGCGATGTTGACACACCGCACCAGGTACTCATTTGAGGCCGAATCGACCTAGGGGAAGCCCAGAAACGGTTCAGAAAGTCGACACTGGCGTTGGCCGCAATTCGTAATCCGGTGCGCTAACCGCTGCACCACTACTCCCCACAAATTCCAACTAAATCCCCAATGATACAGGCAACGCTGCTTAAGTACACACTCTTATGTGGCGGTGAATGTTTGGTAGCTGCACTTTAAGGTTGTAGCCTGGGTTTGGGGTGTGTTGTGTTGTCACTGCACATGCTTTTGAACTGGCAAAGAAAGTACAGAAATGCATGAGATGGATTTACTCTTCAGCCCAACGGGGATTACATCTTCTTCTTTGCGATTCTTCGAAGCGCGATGTTAAATTACAGTTTCCCATTTTCTTACACAGCCCCTTGCATTTTCATGACATTCCGGTTTCAATAGAAAAAAAGAAAAAACCCTGAACAAGCCCCAGTTCGTAAAAAAAAATATTCACAAATTACAAGTAGAAACAAAAAATGTAATCTCGACCTAATCGCCACCATAACAGTAACCGTGGCATATAGATATCCTCTGTTTATTATGGTGAATATTATGAGACGATAAGCATCGGGTGGATCTGTGTCTTTCAAACGACGGCGGACGGAGTGAAACGTTCAAAACATCGCCATCTTCGTGCACTATTTCGGTAGTGCTATCTATGATGTTCGTGGGTCCTTACAAACAAGGAAGCCCGGCAAAGGAAAAACGGAAAATACAATTACTGCAGCTGCACAGATACAAACACAACGCGTGGGAAGCCAAAACCCAGCAGCTGTGAGCCCTGGAGACGGATAATGGGTTAATGATTTTACAGCACTTAGTCCACTGTTGGATGACGAAGGACTACCCAAACGCTGTGCTGGTCAAGGCGGTTTGTTGAACCATACTTTTCACCAAATGGTCGGTATAGGCGGCGTGTCAGGGACCGGTTCAGACATCACTCACCAACGGCGTAAGCCACGGCCGTGTATAGCCCGCTAGGTTGCCGGATTATAACTAGCGCTCTAACCACAGCACCGCTGCGCGACCGCTGAACCCCTTGAATGCATTTTTTAAAAGTAATTATTGCACGGGCTTTGGCCACACACACGCATCACCCAGCGCAGGGAATCCCGTAGAGAGCTTGCAATCTCACTGGGTATTTTTCCTGCTGTAATAATAAACATGTATCTATTTAATCTCACACTGGCGTGTACGTTCCACCGTCGCGCTTACGAGTGGAGAGGTATGCTAGCCACGTCAGCCAGGCTCGTTGCTCGGGGCATTATCCAGCGAGGGAGGGCCCCCACCCACCCCTTCACTGAGCTGACAGCTCAATCTCACAGGTGCCGAGCAGGGAGGGCATGGCAATGCACCGTGGTCGCACAGGCGCCGTCAAATAGTCTCGTCCACCAGAGACAAAACGCAAAGAGACGCTGTGACGTCCACCGCAAGATAATTGCGTGTCAGCAGCATACCTCAGATTCCAATTACGAACATTACTCGAGAATAAATGGAAAGAAAAATTATTTTTTTCTTCATATTCCGGTATATATGCGCTGCCCAAGAATCTCTTCCGAAAGGCTATTGCGCACGCTCTCCGCCCGGTGCAGACAGATAAGGGAAATTAAACTGAAAATGTAAAAGTAACGCAACCCAAGCGCTACCTACCCCCCTTTCAGGTCTCGGCAAATTTGTCCGGCAGTGTGTGTCTTCGCCTATGTAGACTCGGCCTCAAATTAGTACCTAGTGCAGTGTGTAAACATCGCCACGGGGGAGACAAAGGCGGCCGGGCGTAATGTTGGCCATACATCACCTCGTATGCAGTGCCAGCCTTTAAAGGCGCTCGCTAACACTTACTCCACCCAAAAGGTATCCAAAGGCTATACGGGGGGATCTTTGTATTTACCGAAGGATCGTGCCCCGCTTCGTCATCGCTTTTTATCAAGTAAATTCAAATCTACACCTTAACATTCGTGAAGGAGCCAGTGTGCACATAGCTGTATTAAGGAGTTAACCCATTGCCAAGGGTGGCACATTGAAAAGGCGCCTACGCAAACCACAGCGCTAATTCAACGTCCCCTGTAAAATTGCTGACTGTTACTGCTGCAGACAATGCAAACAATTGTAAACCCGCACTCTTCTTCTTTGCGATTCTTCAAAGCACGATGGGCAGCTTCTGGACATCGTTGTCTTTCAGCTTGGCTTTGAAGTGTTTGGTAGAATTCGCAGGCAACACCAAGTATTACCTGACAGGGGTCGCGAAGTGAACGCTTCTACCTTGACCCGCACTAAAGTACAGTATCATAACTGGACGTTAAACGGTACTTAAAAGGCAATGAGGGAAGCATAAACGGTTGGCCTAATGTCTGGCACATAAAGGTGCTTGTGTTGTGCTAGCGACACCAGGCTCAGCTGCCCTTCGGAAATCGACCAACCACTGGGCGTGAGTGTTATTATCAGCGACCACGGCCACGGTCCATGAAGCCAGGAGATTTGATCCCACAAAAGATGGTGTTATTTTTATTCGTGAAAATAGTTTCTCGAGTGTGGTTTACGTGGTACGGCAGTTGTAGCAGTTCCAACTCCGACAATATATATTGCTGCATAACATGAACAGCAAGTACGTGTTTTCTCACTCACAGTCAAGAACCAAAGAAATGTAGTGCCCAGAAGAGCTGCTTATAGTTAAAATAAACTGGTCGGCCAACAATTTTCTAAATGATTATTCAAAATAGGAAACAAAAGGGAAATGGAATATTCAAAAACAACCATTCAAACTATTCTAAAATTATTAACCCAGCCAAGCCGGGGAAAACCCATTTTTTTCTCTCTTTGTGTTAGTACAGTACTGAAATCTGTCTCCCCGCACTTATCTGTGCAGACACTGCCAATGTACTAAACGATTTGTAAACGTTAAGTCAGGGCAAGCAGTGCGGAAGTGGTGGAGAGTTTACACAGAAGTGCAATAATCACCCTGGCTTGAAAACCATGGAAGACATGAAGGGGCTTTCACTGACAGTTACCCTTGCAGGGCACACAATGGCAAGGGACTTCCAAAGCCAAGGTTAAGGGGGTCAAAGCATGCGGTTATCCACCAAAAGAACACACGACACTGAACCCCACCGAACACCTGACCTGCAGTTACAGGTGTGAAGTGAGGACAGTGCAATGTCCTTCAAACTTTGTCCCGTAAAATGCAATCAAAAAGCCGTGGTCGTAGGTGTTGGTGCTGAATTGGCACTGTTATCTCGCTTGCGCACAAGGCAGCAAAGGCCACCGTGTTACAATTCGCACAAACCACACAGAGCTTAACACAAGTGGGACACGTATAGCCCTTTATCGGTGGGCTGGTGCTGGGTGGGGGCATGACCTGTAGCTCGTGGGGGGGGGGTTACGTGACCGTACTTCACCGTGCTGGTCAATGCGGGTTGGCGAAGGCAAGGCGCAACCGCTGCATTTTTATTGATTTCTGACCAGTCTGGGTGTTTTCTGGGTGACAGGGTCACAGGCACTCTCTTTAGATGTTTGTTTGTTGAAAGATATGATGCAATAGGTCAGAGGCAACGACCTTTTAATAAGGACGCTGCGTGCACATTGCCTCTGGCTCATAGTGAGCCTGTAAAATTATGATAGGTGGTCACGAAGACTCACAGGCTCCAGACACAACAGACAACCGACTGAAATCATGAGACTGCAGTGAATCCACACTAACAGGGAAAGAGAGGCAACCAACATAAATCAAGAGTCACGACGTAAAATAAAGAGCATTAGCTTTGAAAAAAAACACGAAATTTTCCACTTGGATTGAGAATTTCAGCGGCTCGACAACATCTGGGTGACTCAACCACGATAAAGGAACTATGTTTGTAAAGGGAGACGCAGTGCAACTGTTTGCTCCATTTAATCAGCAGAGAAAGCAGACTTTGTTTGTCAATGTGTGGGACAGGGGCCTTTGTGAGCAACGCTCCCTGGGGCTCAAAATCGCTACCCAGAGCCCTGCGTGTGACATCGCTGTCATACCCACAACGACTCAGACCATTAGCTGCATTTACAGGCAGGACTGCTACTTGTTATATTTTATCTTTGAACTTTACACACACATACGATGAGTAATTCACTCACATGATTTGTATTAATTAGGTATATCGATTTCTAAACTGCTCTACCTAATCATTTATGCAATGTAAATAATAGTGTAATTTTAGGCTGCTATATTTAAAAGTCAGTCATCATCTACATCAGCAGTCAAGTTCTTTACACTGCTGGATGAATGCTCCACACAGATCGTTGCCATTCCCAGTGGTCTTGTGATGCAAGAGTCCATCTAGCTCTTGCATACACGACATACACATCACAAGCACCCATTCTACAATTGCAGCACTACACTTACACACTTTTTTAGAGGTTAAACAATCACGACTGTCAAAAACCCAGTATGTACAATTTGCAAGTATAGTAGAATTTGAAAAAATATGAATAGCCTAAACTGTTAATGGGACATCTTAAAAGTCAAGATAAATGGGAAGGAATTACTTTAGTGGAGCAGAGCATAAATATGCATTACCAGAGTTTTAAAATATTTACAAGAAATGACGCACAGCTCACGAGACGGAGGACATAGGAGGGTAACACGATAAGACTTAATTGTTCAAGCAAACACCATCTGGAGCTGAGACTGTCCATCAAAGCTGCACTTACGATCTACCACCCCCATCATTTTTAGTTTATACTCCACTGTCCTATGGGTTGCTATAATGCCCGTCACCCGCAAATCTGCGACGGTTAATAGTTTCTCCATTGCTATTTATGCCTTTGTGTCGCCAATCTCTATTTTTACAAAACACGCCCTAAAATGCAGCCGGAATAAACGACCGATCCTGTTAGGGGGGGCTTTCATCCAGCAGCAGATTGACAAAGTTGTGGATCGACAAATGGATTGAAATTTCTACGAAAACCAGTCATCTTTTGTTCGAAGCACTCTGTTCGTTCTCAAATGATGTACCGCTCGGTGGCCCGAACACCCATGAATTTTCTTACAAAGCAATTAAAATAATTGACAATGAAATCAATACGAGAAATATTAGCCCGATTCCTCCAGCTGCTCCCATTTCTCTTTTCCAATTACTTAATGGACGGATGATGGAGGAGGCCTTAAAATAGGTCGGGAGAATAAGGTGCAATAAAATACCGTGACATTTGCCTGTAGCTGCAGTGTGATGTGTCATGCTAGCTCGAGCTAGGTTTACCGTCAGCAACATCATTCTTCCTTACGAAAAACATGTCTATTATCTCACTTGCTGACATTCTAATCTCAATATATACATACAGTACGGAGCTTTGCACAACAAAAAACGCTTATTGTCTCAATGCGTGCTCATTCTTCAAAATTGGTTTCACGACTGTAGTCTGCACTACCTCAATGCAACAATAGCAAATTGACAGAAACTCTCTTTCCAAGCCTTCTCGTTAGGCACGTGTAAACATTGCCACTAGGGAGACAAAGGCGGCTGGGCGTGGTACTGGCCACCCCCCTGTGTGCCATGTTGGCCACTATGTGTTTGCTCAGAATGCTTGACTCCATAGGCTGTTAAGGATATACATGGGATCTTGGTCTTTGCCTTAAACGATTAAGAACAATTCTGATTAATAAAGATGGCCTTGTTTAATCAACAATTATACAAGCTGCTGCCTCACAGCAAGAAGGTACCCAGCTCGGGTGCCTTTCTGTGTGGAGACTGCATTTTCTCCCCATGTCCACATGGGTTTTTGCCGGGTACTCTGGTTTCCTCCCACAGTCCAAAGACACGCTGCCGAGGTTAATTGTCCTGCCTAAGTTCCCCCCGGTGCCCTGAGATGCGACAACTTACTTACGCCTCTCAGCTGGACAACTGTTAAAAAGGGCTACATAGCTCGAGCAGGTTGCGGCAATCGCTTGAGCCCGAGTTAATGCCTGACCTCTGGCTCGCTGCTCTTTAAGTCCTGCTGCAGTTCCCGCTGCATTTCAGTCGTGAGCTTCTGTGGACGATCCTTCAGGTTTGCCTCCTTGAAGCGTTCGTTCTTGTTGCCCTCCCCGGACCTCCTGCATTGAAACCAGAACGAGAGGTGGACACGTTAGACAGCGGGTCCACGGAAAGGACAGGCCCCGCTCCAGCTCCCTTCCAATACAGACAACGACATCCCATCACTCTGTACACTCACCTGGCTCACATACGTTCTTGCCATGCTGAAAGGTCAGATAAAGCTCTTGCACTCACTCCTTCTTTTGTCAAGTCTACCAGTGGGTACATTTCATGCAGTTGTCTCTATAATACGCGCCGAGAGATTTGAACTGGGTAGATAGTAATAAGACCGATTTAATCGACTCGTATATTGAAAGCTTTGTTAACAATCGTGTTATTACTTAAATCTGTGGTAAACATCTACGCATCTGGTAATTATGTATTAACGTTATAGCTTTATATATGATGTTATTGCATCGCATTTGCATGTTTATTTTAATCTCATATTTTCAGTGTCTAACGTTAAATATCACTGTGCTGTGAAATATAAATCGACACGACTATCCAAAATAAGCAGCTCAATAACAGCAATCCTCACACATAGAACTGTGAAAACCTACATCAATATGAATTGGTTGTTTAGCCGATATACTTCTTGTACATTTTGTATCTATCTGATGTCTACCCTCCTGCCAGGACCTCCTTGCAAAACACTGCGTGAATCTGATAAAATAAACTATTATTTGTAATCATAATAAACGACAAGCTGAGAACTCGCCGAGACCGAAATACGGACTTCATTGCCTCATAAGGTTTGAAATTGTCCATCACCGCTTCACATTTCCACACACAACACATTCACTGACACCTTTCCATGCAGCCAGCCAGCTGCTATCACCACCAAAGCTTTCCCGCACACATTCCCGAGACAGACAAAACGGATGGCCCCCTGAGTTCAAATTTAAAATAAAGCGTCACACTGTACTCCCTCAACCTTCGCTGAATAATGAAGGCATTATCCACGGCCAACTTCCCACTATACTCGTGCTTTGTTTTCACATTCCCTTTCCGTGCAGACATTTCCCCAGTGTCCCCAACGACTTTATAAAGCCCCATCGGCTGCAGCAGCCCCCCGTATCAGCCTGTTCACTGTCGTCCATAACCGCTGCCCCCCACTGTCATTGAAAATCGTTGGAAAATGCCTGCAATCAAATCACCCGTAATGTGCCCCATATCGTCAGATCTCAGACGCTAAGCAATGTTGAGCCGAGATAATGCTTGGATGGGTGACCGCCAGGCACAACAGGTTATCACAGGCGGCTGGGGGTTGTCCAGGAACCTCCATTGTTGACCTGTGCTTCCATGCTCCCTGTCGTCACCAACCCACACTGACCACCAGCATGACGTATAGTCAAATGACCCGCATGCTGTGGGGAGGCGTTCATCCAAGGGTGGACTGATAAACAGAGATGTACGTATACAATACACGGATATATATCTTCACTTTTAGAGATAATATTTTTTATTACATTTCATCATCTTGACTGCCACCACCATTATGACTAATAGCACTACGCACACCACACGTCAATAATACACTTCTCAATCATTTAATTCGTAAGTTTGTTATATCACAGAAATCCCGCTTCCAGAGCTTGCAAGCTCACTGGGTATTTTCTGCTGTAAAAATGAACATCAATCTCTGATTATCAGTGTCAACCAAGTGAAAGAAGCATCTTAACCAAGAAAAGCATCTTACACCATCACCTTGACAAACTTTGACAAACTACGATTTCCTAACGTTACAAAATTCCTTAGATAACCAATTGAACAATGAGGTAACATCTGCAATGTCTACAATGTTTAGTTGGTATTATAAGTCGCTGGTATGCAAGATCTGTTACGGGGTTTATTAACTTCATTATTCTCTACACCGCACATAAAACAAAACAATTAGCGCTTTGCCACACATACAAGAAATCAATGAATCGTTACAAATGTCTAGCTCCCATCGCCGGCCGTCACTATCATCAGCATCGCTATAAATTCAACATCATCATCATCACCACCACCACACCACCACCACTGGCCAAACCGACACCGCTAGCGCCACCACACCCGCCAGCACCGTCGCTCACCGCTGGATGTCGTTTCGGGAGAAGAGGTTAAGCGCGGGGTCCTCGCCCATGACGCACACCCACACTTCACCGTCCGACCTCATCTGCCAGTGCACCGTCTTGCTGTGATCTGCACCGAGACAGCGGATCAGAGACGACGGCGTGTTGCCGCGCGTAGCCCTCAGCACGCCACCAGAGCCACCTCTTTTACCCACCAGTGACTGGAGAGCTTCTTAAGCTAGCTAAAGATAGTCCATCCAAAAGATGGACGTATCACCAATTCTCGTGGCAAGGACTTTAACATGGGTAATTGTGATAGTAGATTAATGAACAAATATCCTGTAATGCGCATGATCTTAACAGATCTCAAAACCGAAGCAGGTTTGAGCCTGGATACTGTTTAAAGAGATGGCTAAATGTGCATAACGGCTGTTATAGACTACAAGGATACTTTGTAAGCCGCAGGAAAACAAACAGTAAAATCAGTGGCTATACTGTACTTCCATTGCCTCACGTTTCCATTTCCCACTTTCACCAACCCTCACTGACCAACATCACGAAAGATGAGACAAAGGGCTGTAGGTTAACAACATAATGATAGTCCAGGCAAGTGCACATGACTGCCAGAAGAGGGAAATAAGTTATCATTAATTGTAATTTAATGTTGTTCACTACAAGGCAATGTACAATCATGTACGTACACATCGATTCAAAACATTGCAGTTAAGATTTGCATACAAGCAGAATGATTCACAGTGGCACATAACACGTGTCTAATTCATGCAATAGAGATCTAATCCACATATAGGTCACTTATTAATGACTGTTTGGCTGGAATTTGGACCATCACTGACCCAATTTAAAACGGACTGTCGGCCTGGGCTGCCGAGTTCTATTTCTAATCGCTTACCTCGCTTGTTCGAGCTGGGCTTCTTCTGCTGCGTTTTCTGCTCCTTCTCAATCTGCTCCTCGCGCTCCTTCCACCGCCGCACCTGCTCCTCGCGCATCTTGAAGAAGAGGATCTGCTTCTGATCATCGTTGAGTTCGGAGAGCAGCTCCGGCTCGATGAACATGTCACGAAGGATTTGCTGCAGCATGCTGGCGGCCTTGGAGGGCGCCGTTCACGATTGCACAGATTCTCGACGACGATGACCAGACGAGGCGCCTCGCAGATAACACGACACAGCCACCACAGGGGCTGTGACACCGTGGCAACTGGCAAGGGGTTTACCGGCACGGGTAGGACTCGAGGAGAAAGGAACCCCCCAGTAGTCTTGTGACTGAATCCCAGGTCAAGTCAGCAGCGGATTGCTCTATCCAATCATGGTACGCCTCGCTCACGGGATCCGTCACGAGTCCTCGTTGACCAAATGATAAAATACTGTCGACTCCTTATCCTGCAAGGCTGTGGACATGACAAAAAGGAACGAGCGATGAGAATGCTGCTGCTCTGTGGGATTTTGCAGTTGTACTCTACAGCTAGCCGATGTGCTTTTGGCTTGAAACGTGTGTTGTTTAGCATGATGTCCTACATTTTGCTCCCACGTGGCGGCAGCTTCTTCAGGAATGTCGGACATCATGCCAAACAACACACGCTACCAGCTGAGAACACGTCGGAGATCTATGGACTGATAATGTACTTTGAATATAACACATACAATAAATTACATTATTTTAAATGATGATCGAAAGGTAATTCTCAGAACAGCAGAAGCATTCCGTTATGGAATTTGTTACGCTAATACAGTACTAGGATTCTCATTATCATCAACACATAG
>JAZEWU010000018.1:6849666-6878896 GCA_036362915.1 Geotria australis | reverse complement strand
GACCCAGGTCTTAACCCCGATTTAGACGAGGCAAGTTATTTGCCAGATTTAACCAAATATCCTCGGAACGCGTTCATACCAATTCAGCGACGGTCAGAGCTGTTCAAATACGTCACCGTGTCTTTAAATTTCAAGAATGGAGGAAATATGGTTGCAACATCATTATTTCCGTAAATGGTTTGAGAGCACGTTATGTAAAAAAAAACTGCGTGCTTTCCACCGTCAGTAAAGGCACGGGTGACAATCATTTTCATTAGTCGCAAAGCCCTTTTTACTGCGTCATCACCTGTAAAGAACCATCAGTCATCGGCAAACAAGGTCTGAAAGTCATTCATTTACCCTGTAATGGGAATGTGGGACACTTATTTTCTCTTTTTTTGCGACAACTCAACACCTAACAGGTGGCTAGTGACGCTCTCACAATCCACCAGAACCAGACTTTTGAAAGGGGAACACTACAGACGCTAGTAAATTTCCCTGCCACAGGCTGAGGTTTCCAACAACCGGTTTGTTCAGGGTACAGTACCGATGTAGTCATGAGACCGTATAACGCTAATGGGTGATTGGGAGTGTCTTCAAATATTTCTTTATTATTTTGTGCAAAACAAGTCTTCAGCCAAGCAGGCTTTGTTTCCTGCTTCAACACTAAATGGAAATCAGACCGGATGCCCCAACATTCAAGCTGTGGGAGTGCAGCAAAGTATCAGAATTGAATAATAAAAAAAAATGTAAACGCTAGCAAATGCCAAAGAAGTGTTCAGCAAAATAAACGTGGACTGAACATTTTTAAAAGTCGGGGGTGGAGGTTATAGAAAATGTCTCGGCGGACTAAGACAGCACCCTCCGGGACTTTGAGTTCAATCAAAAGGTTAGACAGATGGGAGATGAATGGCACGAGCTGGGCTTCGTATGGCCCTTGAGTTCAGTGATTTTTACGGTCTTAGCAGTGAGCACCACTACCATATACACACACACAACAAAAAACAACATTGTCACAAGGTTTGTGTTCGTGCCTCATTAACTTGTGGAGAGCTCTGAAAGTGCAACTGATGACCGCTCAAAAAGAAAAGCATTATTTAAAATGTACTTCACACTGTGTCTGTTTTGGATTGACGGTCACAACTGAGACACATGATTGTGAGTGACAGCGTTTAAAATTGACATTGCGAAATGCATTGGCGCACCCAAGTAAACATTTCACAAGGCAGCCAATAGTTTTTAATGTAATAAAACAAAAATGATTGCATACAAGCAAGTTTCCTTTATACAATAATAAATGAACCTGAAATTAAATATAACATATTTAACTATTTAATAAGTGACCTATGAAAAATAAAAAAGGTCTATTACATGGCTGCCTATATTAGCATTTATTTGAGGGGGGGGGCAATTACAGTGCAAAGCCATGCTGTCTAGGATAGTTGTCCTGACTAATTTGCCCCGAGATGTTATAACTTGCTTATCCCTCTCTGCTGGACAACTGTTAAAAAGAGCTACATAGCTCAACGGTTCCTTCTAGCTTAGACAAAAACTGACGGACTGACTTGCCCCTTTTGCCCCCCACACGAAGGTGTGCCTCTGCTGAAATGAACTACAAGTACAGTACTGTAGTGAGGAATTGCTCCTACGAGCTCTTTCTGGATAACGGTGTAGAGCGTTCCTCCTCTTTCCTTCGCAACGTTTCGCACCCCACGTTGGATAGAGCCTCGGGCTTCTGAAAATTCGGGCATCATCTGGCTTCTGAAGGTTCACAGGCCTGATGATGCCTCCAACGTGGCAGGCGGAACGTCGCGAAGGAAATAGGAACGCTCGAGACGGCTATCCCAAAACAGCAGCTCTTGAGAGCAATGTTCATACATCGAGCCTTGAAAAACTACACCTTTAAAAGCACCGTACTTTACTGCAGTTTCCACAAATCAATGCCTAGGTTCAAATAAGACCCCATCGGCTTTGGTCACAATGCAAATGTATGCGTCTGGAGAAAAGTGAACCAGTGCAAACACGCCCAGTGAAATGGCATATGAAAACACAAACAATGCCTGAAAGGGTGGAGACACAGGTAAACACTGCTAAGCACACACACTTGTGTGGACATCTGATTATGTAACCGGTGGGCATGCCCAAAGTGGCATAAAATCTCAGAGGGCCAACAGCATTTGTGCCCCATTTCCAAACTAAAGCATGTGTTTATTTACCACATGTTTCCAATGACACCAGAGCGCGTGGTATGAAGATGACATTACGCAAGAACGCCTTATTGGCTCAGAGACCAAGTCCTCCAGAGGCACGGGCCTAAGTAACGCTAGTCATTCGTTTCACAACTCACATCCTCACATGAGTAAGCAGTACTGTACTCACTATTGAAGGTTATGATTTTGTGTTAAGTGCTCCGAGATTCACGTATTAATGTGAAGTGCGCCATATAAATGCGTATCGATTGGCTGATTAGCCGTGTAGTAAATGGCCATAGCACCGCATGTCTCATTTTCTGTCCACTGCTGAATAGAGGACATCGTATGGGTCTTGTATCGCTGTGACTGACCATCGACGCTAGTGTAGACACTGAATACGGCACTGTGCATAACATCAGCCATGGTCTATCCACTGATGGATGAAGGCTTCCAGATTACACCACTGTCCTCACTTCATCTCCGTGTTGCGATTCCATCACTATACCTGTCCGAGGCCGAGCTGAAAGACAACGATGTCCAGAGGCTGACTGACCATCGTGCTTCGAAGAATCGCAAAGAAGAAGACCTGTCCCGCAGGCAGCCATCCCTTGTATGAATGTGTCCTACCAAAGTCTTCTGTTAGCCATTATAATGTCCCCGAGATCTGTGTTTGTTCCCTGGCTCTCACTATGAATTCCAGCGTGCATTTCTCACTGGCTTCTACGCGCACTTTTCATCTTATCTGTAAGTGTTCTTCCTTTCTCATAGCTGCACTGCTGAGTGAAATGAATGAACACTTTCTTCGGAAACATCGGTATGCTGCATTTCATTTTCAAGTTCTACATTCCAACTGGGCTCCATCCAGCTCCGACTGCTTTCGGGTTATTATTTAATCTGTAAAAATAGGACTATACAGTACTGTCCTGTAACGTTACTACTATATATAAACGATCCGTTGTACTGCTCTACTATGCTCCCACGTGGATTGCCCTCTGGCTTTCACCGAGCTACGCGTGAACAGTAATTTGAAGAATGGTTAAAAATAACCCACGCTACCCACACGGCACATAGAGAGGGTCCCCTGAAACCAGCAGTGGATTGACAAAAGGGTGATACTTGAACATGACAACAGATCTAAAGTACTTCATATGTACACCACAAACATACATTTGTATACAGAGCATATCCGTGCAGATCACAGTTTTGATGGTGATATCCAATTTGCATGTACCGCATGCCAATCTCAAGCCACTAACAGGACAACGATGTAACGGTATAGGGGAGTAGGATCGCAAACAACATACGTGTCAGGTTACTGGACACAAACACGGGAACCTGCTTTAAAACATTGGCGGGGAGGGATGCTTCACTGTAATTTAGAAGCTCATGTAAACGACATCCCTGTGATGGACTGGCGTCCCATCCTGAGTATAGCCCTGCCTCGCGCCCTGTGTCTGCCGGGATAGGCTCCGGCTCACCGCGACCCTGTACAGGATTAAGCGGTTTTTGACAATGGATGGATGTAAACGACAATAATAATACACTACCGCGCAAACAACCAACAGAATTGCGATATACTATATTTACAAAATGACAAGTCACTCACTGCATGATAATTGTGGTTAAGAGCTGCTCTTTTCTGGATAGCCGTGTCGAGCGTTCCTCCTCGCTCCTTCGACACGGCTATCCCGAAAGAGCAGCTCTTAAGGGAAATTCTCATATATCGAGCCGCGAAAGCTCACGTCAATGCACATTGCACCATGTAACAAACACTACACTATGTGGGTGGATAACAAACCAGGGCGGATATGAGTTCAGTCTATACTGTACAGCCATATATAACAAGTACTACACAGTGTATACTACTCTCACACACACGACTACAGTACAGTACGAGACGTGTAGCAAAGTACTGTGTTCACAAATATGCTTAGATCATCATATGCCTGTGTGGGGAAAACTGAAAAATCCAAAAGCCATGCTTCTACGTGGATGGGCGGCTTTAAAATATGCAGTCTTTGCCGCAAGCATTCACGCTTTATGATGATCTCACGCCCAGGCCATTCTGCTAATGCCTCTCCTCCAGTCCAGGCAGGGGCACAAGGGCAATGATGCCTCCAGCGCAATGGCTATATACCACTGCACATACAATACACATTGTACTGGAGTCACATACCCACGCACACGTATCACTGCTGCAGCGTAGCAGCGTTATTCCGGTACACAACGGTGTTACTGTTATCAGTAAGCGTGCATGTGCCTATGCTTGGCACATGGCTGGAACTGATAAGCAGACTGTCCAACATGAATTGGCTTCACTGGATATTATAATTGTGTATGGTACGGCTATATGGATAATTGTATTGAAATACATTGTATAATTGTCTGTACGATGTGACACATATGACACTTGCTGATGTGTCACACCAGCATCATCATCTCACACATACCAAGTTATTGACTTGCGCCAGTTTGGTACATCCATCCATCCGTTGTCAGATACCGCTTAATCCTACACAGGGTCGCGGTCAGCCGGAGCCTATCCCGGCAGACACTAGGCGCAGGGCAGGGCTATACCCATGATTGGACGCCAGTCCATCACAGGGCACCGGGGGCAATTTATTGGGCAGGCCAGATGTATGGACTTATTCTCTCGCAGTGGAAGGCATACAACCCCGAAATATGTTCCAAACTCCACTTACACATTACAGACTATGTCTAATAACCTTAAACATACCAGCACACACGGTGCAGCAATGTTACTGTACACTTAAAAAAACCATGCGTGTGCTGGTGAATAAATGCGTTCAAGGCAGTACAGTACTCACCGCAAATTGAGGATGTTACTTGTGCCCGAAAAAGGACAAACTCAACTCTTCTTACGCGAACTTAATAACTGCACCGACGTATCCACTCACTCCGACAATGACTTGCTTGCCCGGCACTCAAAGCACACACCCCAAGTGGCAGGAGGGATGTCTGTCGCCTTATTGTAAAGCAAAACAATCACTAACACTTTTTCACTTGCCAAAGCAGCAGCAGAGCCGCTTGTAGCAATTTACTATCCGTACCTAGTCGAGCATCCGCAACAACTCTCGCCTGGCATAACAGGCGTTGGTTACTGCACCGCAAGTGGATGTGTAACAGAATGTATCTACCACACTTGTTACTTTAACACACACATATATACCACGAATAAGAATAACCTTCCTCCGACCAGCAGAAGAAGCCGCACACTTATTGTTACAAATAATAGATGAGTCCCTCGGCTCTTTGCACTAGACCGGCAAACATGCAGACAACACGGACTGGGCCCGTGTGCTTTGCTTGCGCACGGAAGGGAGCTGCTTGGTAGTCTATGAAGTCTCGTAACAACGAGCGGACGGAGCGAGCAAGCCCCTCCTGCCCCTGTGTTGGAGGAAGAGGAAGCTACAATGGGCTGTTTGCGTGTGAGGGCTGGCCATGGCTCATACACGCCCTGCCTACTGAGCATGCACCCCAACCACGCCACCGCACCCTCTCAATGGCCTGCCGCTTCTCATCTTCCTCCTCCTCCCAAAGACAAAGATTCCCCCCCGTATAGCCTTAACGGCGGCACGGTGGCGCACTGGGTATCGCTGCCGCCTCACAGCAAGAAGGTCCCGGGTTCCAATCTCGGCTCGGGTGCCTTTCCGTGTGGAGTTTGCATGTTCTCCCCGTGCCCGCGTGGGTTTTCGCCACCGGGCACTCCGGTTTCCTCCCACCGTCCAAAGACATGCTGCCAGGTTAATTGGCCTACTAAGTAAATTGCCCCAGGTGCCCTGCGATGGACTGGCGTCCCATCCTCGGTATACCCCTGCCTTGCGCCCTGTGTCTGCCGGGATGGGCTCCGGCTCACCGCGGCCCTGTACAGGATTAAGCGGTTTCTGAAAATGGATGGATAGCCTTAACGGGCTGTAGGGTCAAGTGCTGTTAGCGAGTAGCACCTATGACGGTCGACACGGCACACGAGGGGTGACCTAGCAGCACCACGCCCGGCCGTCTTTGTCTCCCTAGTGGCAATGCTTACACACCGCACTAAGTACTGAGTCGACCTAGGGGAGGCCCAGGACCGGTTCAGAAACTCGTCACTGGTGTTGGTGGCCGTGAGCGGGATTCGAACTCGGGTCGCCAGGTTTGTAGCCCAGCGCGCTAACCACTGAGCCACCGCTCCCCCTCCTCCCTCTAACTCAGACCAGCGTTCACCCACCACAAGCTGTCTACCACTGCTTTGCTGCTGGTCTCCACTTACACGCAAGATAGGTGGCGCACAGATAGAGACAGATGGGTGGATTAGTCAAATGGATGCGTGCACATGTGAGAGCCTCTTTTCGGTAATCCACTGCTGGATGAGTGGCTGGATGAGACAGGAGTACAGCATAACAGATATTATTCTCGACTGCAGACAACATATCCGCGCAGAAGCCCTACTTTGACCGTGTTGGTCGCTCGTTCAAGCATTATTCAGGCTCATGATTTTGTTAATTCGGTCAGAGCTGAAAGGGAAAATGCCTACCCAAGTTACACATGTAAGGCTAAATATTGACAATACCATAGTGACCGATTGCATGACAAATAGCAACCCAATAGGCACATTCATACATTCAAATATTGTTGGTGTACATACAATACTATACTGTGCTACATATAACCACATCACACGTACAACAGTTATGCATACACGAAAACGTACATTGGATGGCTAGGTGGTTCCCAATAGCATACCGTCAATAGTCCTCAAAGGCACATTTATACTTTACTCATTACACGTTAGCCCACACCGGCTGCATACCTAAGTGCGTTTAGCTTCATTATAACAGTCTGCTGTGGCAATTACTGACGACAAGCAGCTATTAAGGCTGGCAATGAGCGCCTACCAGAATTGACACTGATGTCTTAAGCACCACATGTCTCTAAATATCAGCACTTATATCCAAAGCAGAATTGAACACACCAAACTTACTGTACTCATTCTAGTCTGGGTCGACCTAGGGGATGCCAAAGCAAGGTTGTGAAATGAATAAACAACTTCCCAAGTACAGTACTGTCCACCAATGGGACGTTTCTCCTTACAGTCGGTCTTCATTACAAACGAATGTTTGTCTCAATGGATGCTCACCTGGTTATAAAGTGTAGAGATTCACTGCTTGTTTGCTTGTGTAAATACAGTAAGAAAACTGCCAAATGGTTTAAACCACAATGTCCTGTACATGAAGAAGTCACGCCCAATTTAATATACATATACATACTGTACATCATTAAGGAACCTACCAGTGTTTTCGCTTTAATGTGTAATTCTTTTGGTTCTTCTTTATAACTCACCACTGAAATAAATTATTTAATACTGGATATTAGTATACGTCTTACACTTAACACAGCACATCACTTAATAATACTAGTACAAGTCACTTTACAAGCTGATTTTGAGCCAACTGTGTTCCCTCTGTATTATGTTTGGGCATGTTTCAGGGCATATATATACTGCATCTAAAAAGCCAATATAATTGTCAAGGGGTTTCTCAGTATACGGGAGTGTAATATTTGCATGTTTGCTTGCGTCTTAGCACTACGATCAGAATGTTTTCCAGAGTAACAGGTAAGTACTCTCATGTTTTGACAATGCAGTGCATTTTGAAATGTGTAGAAATCAAGATCGTTGAACAATGGCTTTTGCACCTGCGGCAAACACAAAAAAAACCCTGATGTTGCATAATCCTAGGAAAAGGGTGTGTTGTTTCAACACCTACCTTGCAGTACCTTTGTTATTACCATGAAATGTCACCTGGCTAAAGATTACTCGATCCTTCAGTCAAGCCCTACCATGTGTTTGTTTTGTCAGTGCCCATACTTACCAACTTAGATTTCACTGTACTTTTGAGAACAAATCTATTAAGCAACAACAGTTCAAAGACACGCTATAAGAATGTTTGGGGATTTTTCAGCTAAAAAGGAGGAGCATTACCTTTGATTCACTCTGCGATAATCAGGCTGTTCAAAGCGTGAATATGGCCGCATTTCCTCTCTTGTATAAATGCTTCACGACACTATACTGCGGCTGGTCACGTTGACCTTCAGTTATAATGTATTGTTTATATACATTTACAACGTTTTCTTGAAGCTTGTCCATCAAATCCTAGGAATAATATGTTTCCTATCCGAGTGTATCTGGCATCTTTCTCGAACTGACGGGTCTGGACAGAGCTGCCTGTGGTCAAAGCTTCAACACGTTGGGCTACAGCTGTGTATGGCTGTATATTAATAAACCCCATCCATCCGCTTCTCCGTGCTCTGCTCAGCTGGAATGCTGTTTTTAATCAGTTAAAAGCCACTGGAAAATCCATAGCTCACGTTCTAACGTCATGACTCACCGGACTAAAGTTAGGATTGCTCATATTTAGTAAACAGTGAGCGAACTCGGTGTACACATTAACGCTGTTATTGTTAATCCACTGTAAAATAGCATAGTGATAACATCGTTGTTTTTAGTGGAGGAATGTTTTTAATGAACCAAAATTACCATTCAAAGCACCTCGGGAATTAAGTCAGGCGCTTCATTGTTTCATTTTAAAGATCACAAAAGTCAGTATGAAAACTGCATCTTTAAAAGCTGCTATGTTGGATCATATGGTAATACAATGCGTACATGTTACAAGGATTGCACATGTTGAGATTACTTTATAAATTTCGTCATTTCCACACTGCTATATATAGTTAACATATTTCAGTCGTGGTAAGGCAGTATTAGTTCATGACGGCATTGTTTAGGTATGCATTACTTTGAGTCCGCATGTGTTTAACTTTAGACACCACTGCCAATGCATTAGCTTAACGTTTCATTCCAATGCACAGCAATACCGCACTCAATTTATTAGATTTTGTTTAAACCAAAGCGTATTAGTTTCAAACATATATATTCTTAATATACATTTACCATCCATCCATTGTCATAAACCGCTTAATCCTGTACAGGGTCGCGGTGATCCCGAGCCTATCCCGGCAGACACAGGGCACAAGGCAGGGCTGTACTCAGAATGGGACCCCAGTCCATCGGAGGGCACCGGGGGGCAATTTAGTCCGTAGGCCAATTAACCCATGCAGCAGCATGTCTTTGAACTGTGGGAGGAAACCGGAGTGCCCGGCGAAAACCCACGCGGCCACGGGGAGAACATGGAAATTCCACACAGAAAGGCACCCGAGCCGGGATTCGAACCCGGACATTCTTGCGGTGAGGCGGCATGGCTACTCGTCGTGCCACCGTGCCGCCTAACATACATGTACCTCCCCATGTGTCAAGCGACTGCTGGAAGACCGCCTCCGGAACCTCGAGTCTGTCATTGGAGCTTAAATAGTTCACCCACGCTGGTCAGTGGGGATCTGTTAAAGGGTAGGGGAAGGCAGAAGCGGTTCAGATATCAATACAAGTTGGATTTACACCGCATCTAAATGTGACAGAATCTCAGACGCTGTACGGAATCAGTGGCAATAACGACACATGTAGTTATATTCTAAGTGCGCTTGCTACTATCTGCTAACTACAGGCACGTTTGGCAATTGAGTCACTCCGACAATAAATGTACCAAAGTACTTTGCTATGAGTACGGTATAAAGATGCGTTCAGAAATCTTTGACTCAGCGTTTGAAGGGCATCAACTTGTCTAGATAGTGCACCTCACTGGACTCCCCCACGTGGTTAATAATAAAACCCATACGTCACATAGATAGTGAATCGCAAACAGCGCTCTTGTGGTTAAACAAAATATGAGATCATTTAAATTGTATCTCACGTTTAATAATAAAGGACATATTTCACAGAATACGTCTGCCTTCTCAGATGCTTAGAAAACATGCCACAATTGAAATACACTCGGGTTTTCATAAGGTTAAATACCACTTGCAAAGTACCCGCCCGAGGGACGATCTGGTTTCAATCATGTAACACGTTCTTCTGATGTAATCATACATGCGAGTGTTTCGTGCAAAAGTGGGAATTTAAGCCTGAAATGGTGTTAACGTTTTAGAAGATAATCCAGTAAGTGGGATGTTAAACTGAAATAAGGTAAAACAGCCTTGGTGCAGATAAAAGTGCTCTTTTGGAGGATTCAAAACCGGTGGTAACCTCACTGCGGACAAACATACACATGCTCCATTATATACAGTATAGAAGGCTGGGAACTGAATTCGGGGCGTAGTGTTCTAAATGAATTCTGCTCGAGTGTTTGCAAACGTAAAACTATGCCTATGAAAGTGTAAAGACGTGTACAGTAGAGTAATGTCAAAATAGCAAGTTCATCATCATCACTAGCCAATATCGACCCACTTGATGTCCTCTCCTAATCCATCGCAATCGCTCACATTTCCGCGATGTACGCAATCCACCTTTGGCTGCGTGTGGTCATCTGGTTGGAGCGCGATGGCAGTGTTGAGGTCTAGTAGCCACAACGACAGGGCAGACTACAGTAATGTAATGCACTAGCTTTAATTTGTTTTACATTCGTCACTTTTCATCTGTTCCTTTTCTCTTTGGTTGGTGGTTTGTTTCTGTGTAACTTTGGTGTTTGTTTTGTTGTCTGCCATGCTCTTATTGCTTGTTTTTTGTTGTCTGTTTTGCGCGGCCTTCTCCTGGCCCAGTCCTGCCTTGCCTAAACTCGCCTCGTGGTGTCGCGTATGGAAGTTGTGTTTTGTGGTTGTGGGTGCCTGCGGTTTTTTTTGCTGTTGCGTGTGCTTCAATGTTGATTGTTTAATTTGGATTGGCGTTGTTTCCCCCTCGTGTCTGTCTCTCTGTCTTCCTGTCTCTGTGTCCCTGTGTCTCTCCCTGTTGCTCACCCTTCCTCCCTGTCTCCCTCCGTGTTTGTCTTCAAGGAAGTGATGGCCATCTTAGGGGACGCTGGCAGAATGTTGCCGCTCTTAAGATTGCCAGTTTCAAGACCTTTCAGTATATTCGAAGTAGCCTTAATCAATTATTTTCTGTTGCTTTGGTTTTTATTGTTTTGTCTTTCGTTGTTGACATGCCGTCCTCTTCGCGGCCATTGTGCAGCGCTTTGTGACCCTCGGGTGAAAGGCGCTATATAAATTGAAATTATTATTATTATATGGAGACGTGAGCATCGGCCTGTTGTTGATGGTCTGGTGCGGTTGATGGCTACGCCAGTGTCTTCGATGAAAGTCATGGGCCAGAGGTGCGATGTTTGGGTCTCGAATGAGGCGTATATTGTGTTTGTCCCCGTTGTTCCACTGCTCACCAATCCTTATTCCGGATATGCGTGAGCTTCTAGGATGGTGACTCCGGTTCCAAGGGTGGCATCTGCTGCATGAATGTTCGGGTGGCAAACACTCGTGGTGGTGATGTGTCCTACTCATGCCTGCTTAGCACTTTTAACAGTAATCATGTCCAACCTCAGAGTAGAGTCGCTGCTTCTTCGGATTGAGAGGAGCCAGTTGAGGTGGTTCGGGCACCTGGTAAGGATGCCCCCTGTAACGCTCCCCCGGGAAGTTTACCAGGCATGGCCCACTGGGCGGAGACCTAGAGGCCGACCCAGGACACGCTGGAGGGATTATATCCTTCGGCTGGCCTGGGAACGCCTGGGAATCCCCCAGTAAGAGCTGCAATCTGTTGCTGAGGAAAGGGATGTCTGGTCCACTCTCTTCGGACTGCTGCCACCGCGACCCTCACCAGGACAAGCGGTTTAGAAAATGGATGGATAGGATGGATGTTGTTGTGGTACTACGTGTTCTCGATACGTGAGGAACAGAACGGTATCGCCAACCACAACTAACTGGACTACTCTACATGTACAGTGCAGACTGCTCCGTCTCGCTCCAACGTAGTAAAAATCTTAACACATTTGTAAAAAAAACAACGCGGCAGTTTTGCATAAACATATATGTAAGACGAAACGTTTCCGGCGCTCGGCGTCTTCCAGAAGAGGTTGCGTGTGTTCGAGCGGCCCTCACGATCATCTTCCGGAAGTAATCTCCCAGAAGCTACGGACGTTTGAGAAGACGTATTCCGGAAGATTTATTCCAGAGACTGTGTGCGCGTTCGAGTGGCAACCTTCCTGGACCCCCCCCCACCTCGTGACCACGCATGCTCACAATCTTCCGGAAGATAAGTACGCGTCGGAAAATTGAACTTCCAGAAACGGTAGATAAACACGGAAGTCCAGCATCGCTACTGACGCTCTCATAGACGTGGACACCCTCTAGATTGCGCGACACGTCACTGCTGGCTCAATACATAAGGGCCATCTTTGGTAGGGAAAAAAATCCACTTTGAATTGATGTAGGTTTTCACGGCTCGCTTGTTAGACATGCTGCTTCTGCTGCAAAGGTTCATTGGTCTGCTGACTAAATTTTCCCCGGTGCCCTGCGATGTACCGGCGTCAAACCCTGGGTATAGCCCTGCCTTGCGCCCTGTGTTTGCCGGGATAGGCTCCGGCTCACCGCGACCCTGTACGGAATTAAGCGGTTACTGACAATAAATGAATTATTCTTGATGGTTGCTCTTCAGAGCTGTTCTTTTGGGATAGCCGTATCGAGCATGCCTCCTCTCTCTTTTGCTTCCCTGACGATGCCTCCATTGTTATAGATATCATCAGGCTTCTGAGTGTTATTTTTGTATTTTGTGCGTCAGTTACACCTTTAATTTGCCTGATGATGCCTCCCAACGCGAGAGGCGAAACGTCACGCAGAGGAGGAACGCTCGACACCGCTATCCCGAAAGAGTAGCGCTTAACAGCACTTCTCATCATGTACATCGAGCCGTGATAAAACATGTACAAATACAGATCCATGCATTTCAACGAATCAATCTCGCCTCCGACACGTCATTTGACGCAACGATGCACTTGTTATGGTCGCTTAACTACCAATCAAATTGCATATAATAATACGGAATGTCAACAATATACAAATTATCTAAAAAAAATGTCTACTCTACCATTTGACCGATTGAAAACCGCGGTGAATTGTGCTGCCGCCTCACAGCGAGGAGACCTGGGTTCAATTCCCGGCTCGGATGCGACCTTTCTGTGTGGAGTTTACATGTTCTCCCCGTCTCCGCATGGGTTTTCACCGGGTACTCCGGTTTCCTCCCACGATCCAAAAATGCTGCCTATGTTGTTATCCTGACTAAAATACCCCCGGTGCCCTTAGATGCTGTAACTTGCTTACCCCTCCCCGCTAGACAAAAATAGCTACATATCTGAACAGTTCCTTCCATGTGAAATACAAACTAATAATAGTATTTCAGTTGAGAGTCTATCCCCACTAATCCTCCACTCCCTACGTAAGATGTCGGCGGCACCACCCTCTGGCTGAGCGTAAACCCACCCCGAGAGGACGGGGTGGTTATAGATGTGGCGCTGTCACTACCTGCTTCACTAGCGATCGGCTCACCGAGCGCCGCTGGAACTACACCTCAATTTAGTCCATCGGTCAATCAGCTGGCCCAATCTGTTAGTTAATTGATTGATCAGTCAATCGTTTTTTTTTGCATGGGCGTGTGTTTCATCCGCAGTGTGGTAAGTGTGGCGCTTGTCTCCCGCCGTGTTGGGTTGACAGTGGTGATAAGCACTTGCTTGTTCATGATATGCAGTGATGGTAATGTAATTGCCGATCGTTATCGTATGTACGTATGGATACAATGTCACGGGATTCTCGAATGTATTCGTGGTGTAAAACAATGAGACTTTTATGTCATGCTAATGCTGGTCATGTATTGTAATGGAGATAGCACGGTAGTGCAGTGCTAACGTGTCGATTATAACGTCATGTCAATTGTGTTTCCTCATTATGGCATCGTAAACTGGAGTAATGATTATTACCGGTCCTGTCGTTCATACTTCATGCTGGGCAGTTGCAGGTTGGTTGAGAGGAGACCATGAATCGGTTCAGAGATCATACGCCGCTGACGCTAAACTTGGCTCGGATATCGAACTAAGGTGGTCGGGCTTAGCTGGTAGCGCGCCAACGTATCAGCGATTCGTGTCACACGTTTCACACGAGTTTGCAGTTTATGAGCAGATATGCCTTTAATTTACGTTCGGCCGCATCATTCTAGCGCTTTGGGATGGAACTTCCACGTCAATAAATTTATAAGAAATTAACAACATGACTCCCTCTGCAGCACTATAATTTTGCTCCACATCGTGACATTTACGTCTTTTCCCATAAAGAAAGCTGTATAAGTACTCGTGTCTTAAAAAAAAACCTTCAACGCAGTGCAGTATACATATTTATCTGAAGCATTAGCTTAAGTTTGCTTTCTGGCTTTTGTCTCGCATTTATTTATAGGAAGGTGGGCACATCTGTTACACTAAGTATTGTAATATGTTTGCTTGCGATGTTAATGACGAATGTGAAGTTACATTGCATACATTCATGTCATTATATAATCACCTGAAGACACTGTTTATAAATGTAATGTGAAAGCAGCTTAACTATTTGACCCTAGTTATGGCTCGAGAAGCGTAACGAGGGGAGATGAAATCAGATGGTTTGGTAGGATCTTAAGCCATAGACTTGCCATTGGACAGATAACCTGAGTGATAATAAATAACGTTAGTAGTGTTGCATAAAATTGAACTATATTTGTCAGGTTTGTTTACAATGGGCTTCACGTGACGTGGCACATTCACATTTGATACTTATTCACGGCATAGAAACCTCCATTATACAATAAAACATTGCCGCTGGATATACACTAATTAAACCACTGGAAGTTGACATTTGCAGGTTAATTAAGGCCTTGTAAAGTCCAAATTATAGACCATAGTAATGTGTGTGCTTTATACAGTGTGAGAGCCGATTGAGCCTTACCGTCTATATTTCAGGGTAGACCTGAAAGTATTTCTCCAGGTGCATTTCAAATGGGCAAAACATGGGATCGTCCGGACTGGATTCACCACTAACTTTACCTTCTCCCCCCCACCGCGACAGGGTGAATGGGAATCCACTGTGAGCAGCTGCTGACGGTGAAGCAAGAGATGAGTGCCGGGGCACCGTAGCAGCCCCACTATCCGAGCGGAGCACCGCAGCCATGTACAACCCACAGCGGCGAGACTTCATATCCGTCACTTTCGATGGCGGTTACAGCAACGCCAAGGCGCCTCGCAGTCAATCGTGCTGGCGGGTAAGCTCTGATGCACCGATTCTCCACTGAAACAGGGTTGTGCTGGCTTATTACTAAATTACCTGAAATGTGGCCAGTCTCAGAGCCGAAGCGGAATTGAGCCTGGAAAGTGTTTGGAAGGTGGCAAACTATCATACTATTATGCGTAGGTTGTCATAGGGCTGCAGGGCTATGTGTTGGGCAGCACGGCATTGCAGAAACATCAATTATTGTACGATACTTCAGTGATAATAATAATAGCAATGTATAGACCGCCTTTCGCCCGAGGGTCACAAAGCGCTGCACAACAACTTCTATGTGCCCTGCCTTCACCAACCTGCAACTAATCAGCCTAAATTGTAGTAAAATAACCCCCACAAAACACACCACTTAAAGAGTCCCTCCTGTACCAGTGGATTGGTTAAGAGGGCTTGCAGGGTTCAATAAAAATGTGTAAAGAAATGGGAAACTGTCATATAACCATCGCGCTTCGAAGAATCGAAAAGAAGAAGACCACCACATATACAATGTGGTGGTGGTGGTGGTTTCAGGCTTTCCATTATGGGCCAGTGTAAAGCACATAAGATTTTCACCTCATATGTCATGATCCATGTAAATTCTGTCTGCCAAACCTACAACGATTTGCAATGTTCTGTAAGGTATGGCTTTCCAAATCCCAGTCGTTATAACTCACCACCATCCAGTTTGGCATTACACCAGTCGTCAGGTGCTTGTGATGTATAATGGATACGCCTGCAAATGAAATGCGAAAATTGTAAGGAGAAAGGCGTTTAACATTGGACTATTAGGACTGCGTTTTGGCGAGCCACGCCATTAGTTAATGCAACACAATAAGTACATTACATTTTCACACAAACTACACGTGGATCCCAATGTAAATGTAAAATCCTACACTATTTGACTTGCAATGAGATTTGTATTGCATAAGCATAGTTTTTTTTCATCCTGTCTCCCTACTCTATTCTGATTGCCCAATTGATTTGGAACTCCAGTGGAGTGGTGGAGACCTTAACATTATGCCCCTGGAAGTGGATACCAGAACCACCACCTATCATATAATCTCTTTTTACACAGTTACACCAATTTAGTTCATCTAGGAGCTGGAATTCAGCCGATTTAGTGCAAAACCAAATGTCATGTGATGGGTTTGTTTTTATGTATTGTTATTGGTTACCAGGCTGAGACAATTAACTCACTATACTTGAAAACCTGGTTTAGCCAAAATTCGTGGGCTGCGCGCTTCCCGCTTGCATGTAATACATGGGGCGTGCTTGCTCGGTGCTGCCATCTGCTGACAGAATTTGTGAAGTGCATCTCCAAAGCAACCAGCCAATGAGATTGCCTTGACTGGCCCCCTCCACTCCTCTCCCATCCCAACCAATACGGACGGACCACACCACCACTTGTATTTGTCCACTGACGGTGCCACTTGCTCACTCGAGTGACACGCAGTGAGCACCATTTCCATTGGCTGGCCACGCGCGTTCAATCTGCAGAGGGTTGACACCTGGTGGTGAATGTTGGTGGTGCCTGCGGCAGCACAATGGTGCCCCTGTGTAACCTTTTAACACACTTGTGGCCAAGGGCTGTCGTGGCACACGCATGGGCGGGGAGTGGGGGAGCGGTAGCCCAGTGGTTAGCGCACTAGGCTACGAATCTGGCGACCCGAGTTCGAATCCCGCTCACGGCCAACACCAGTGACGATTTTCTGAAACCGGTCCTGGGCCTCCCCTAGGTCGACTCAGCCTCAAATGAGTACCTAGTGCGGTGTGTAAACATCGCCACTAGGGAGACAAAGGCGGCCGGGCGTGGTGCTTGTCACCCACCCGCTCGTGTGCCGTGTCGACCTTCATAGGTGCTCGCTAACAGCACTTGTCCCTACAGTCTGTTAAGGCTATATAGGGGATCTTTGTCTTTGGTCAGCACCAAGACCGGCCACGTATTTCCTACCGGTGCTTATCGAGCAGCAACTAGTAAGGCCGGTTTATTGCCCCAGGGTGTAGTGTTGGTCAGCCCAACGCCTGGTAGCCCTTGTCTCCACAGTGCTTAGGTGACGCCGAGTACTGGTAAAGATATCAACTAGCAGCTGATGTAAACCCTGGCCTTGAACATGTGGGGAGCAGTGATGTGATTGATGGTTTGGTCACTGCGAATTCAGCGATTTTATTAGATGACTTGCCACGGTTAACGTAACTGGCGAGTGATATTTGAACCAGTTCCGAGTTTTCCCATTGGACAATACCGTCTAAATTAAATACTGTACCTGTAAGATATAAAGATCAGCATTGGAGAGACAAAGGCGGCCGGGTATGGTCTTGGCCACATCCCCCTCGCATGTGCTGTGCCTGCCTTAATAGGTGCTCACGAACAGCACTTGGCCTGTGTTAAAGGATATACTGTAACGGGACATACAGTATTTTGTCTTTTCGCACGTCATACACAACTTGGCATAACTTGCTTATTCATCTCCTATTTCCCCCTGTCTTCCGTTGTCATTGTAGTGTGTGAAAACAAATACAAAAATCACGTTTCAATTGTCCTCAAAATTAGAAGGAAACAAGTGCACACTGTCCTGTGATGTGTCTTCCCCATCAGCAGCACTTCACAGTGACTCATAGGTGCCTTTACATCACAGCCGAACCGAAGACACGCATGTGTTTCCTAACCTCTGACGCGGTCGTGAACCCACCTCTCCCCTTGCTTTCAGATACCAGCTCGGTCATGCTTGCACAGTACACTCCGTGGGGCACAAATCATTCTGTGCTTTTATGTAAAGGATTTGTACAGCCTGTTGTTTGGCCGTAATTGTATACAACCGCTTTCCATGAGTCGGTGTTCACGTGCTGTGCCCTGCAATTACACGAGGACAGAGGAAAACATTTTCTGTTTGGCCACTCTTCAGACTAGTATCCAATGAGACAGATTGTCTGCTTGGTTAGGCTCTGGCTCACCGCGACCCTGTACACTTGTACAGGATTAAGCGGTTTCAGACAATGGATGGAATTGTGAGCATATATAAGAGTGCATCAATTTATTTAAAATAAGTGTTTTATTGTTTGACATAATTTTCACCAGGTGAAAACTATGTCAAACACGGCGATGAAAAATCTGTTTTACAAACGTCACCTGTGTCAATACACGCATGGTTTGTGCTTAAAATATTCATCCGTATATGGGTGGATCGTAACCTCACCACTGGTTAACATCAGTGGTGAGTGATATCTGAACTGGTCCTTGGCACTTAAGTTACAAACCCGTTCTGAGCAGCATGGCTAAGCAAGCCACACAATTGAGATGGTGTGAGAAAGCCTTTAAGCAGCAGTGAGTTGGCAGGGCTGTAAATGACAATCATTGTATTTTATATGTAATTGGTTCATGTGATTCCTGCAACCGTTTGGGATTCCACACACTACAAAATCCTAAAAAACGAAGTCTTCATAATAGACATTACCCCCAAAATCACATCAGTTAATTGAATGGCTCGATAGAGAATAAGCTATGAAAATCTAGTTAGCATTATGAATAGAGGTGGCAGTGGTGTCAGTATTACATGCTCTGGTTTGCGTTTTTCACACCTTAATTATTTACAAGTGTTTTTCACTTTGGTTGAAAACACCACATTATAGCTAACAGTCTCAGCAAGGCATTGTGCAGCACTGGGCCGTGTTGTGTGTGTCATTTCTGTTGTGAAAATATATTCTTGCTACAGAGGTGGAAGCGCTTATCTCGACTGCAGCGGAGCATCCTTCTCTTCCTCTTCATTGTGCTGGGAACTGCCTTTGCTGCTTATCACCTCCAGGGTACAGTTGCCTGCACTTTACAAAGGACCCCGAGCCACTTTAAAAATCCAAGCTGACTGCATTTGTTAGCTTGGTTCCTTCAAGCTTTTGAAAAGAAATTATAACCTATAGTTATCAAAATTATCAGTCTAATGCATGGGTTTATTGTCTTGGTATTTGAATATATATAACTAGTAACAAACCCCTAGCACATGCCTGGCACATAACGTTTCTGCACAGCTTGGAGGAACAGCTATCACAATTCAGCATTGCTTTGCACGCTGTTCACGTTCTGAGCTTCGGGTGTGCAGCTTTCAATGTGTTATATTTCTTTACATCAGCGGACACGGTATATTCGTTTGTATAATGTTCAACGTTATCCTCGCCATGGCCTCAACAATTCACTGTGCGTGTAGTAAATCTCGGCCCAGCATTGAGAATAAAAATAGCGCAGCACGATTCGCACCCTTTAAAAACAAACAAGTCATGTGTGAGCCAGACTGGCTGAACCCTTCACGGAAAATACAATCCCAGCCAGTTAACAATGAGTCCATTATAGACAACAAATGCCTCAGAAACACGCACAACCGTGTGGTCGGTTGTTGCTGTTCACAAATGTCACAATGGTCCTTCATGGCAGTGTCACCTTCAAGAATACTGGATACATAGTGCGACTTTGGTTGGCATCGTTCAGTGGCTTCAGAAACTAACACTGCCACAGCTTGGGATAGTTCCTCGCTCTTGCCGTGGGATGCTCCTGACTTGTTGCGTGTGCGTGTGTTTGACAGGAGAATCCCATCGCTATGTGTTGGAGGTTCGCACTTTGAAGCCACACGTACCTGATGCTGACCCTGACAGAAATACGCCACGCCAGGTGGCTCAGGAACTTAACCCGGTAAAATCATGCAGTCTCGGAGAATTGCACCTTTCATTTTGCAGACCAGCATGTGGGAAATGTTAGTTGGGAAAAAAACGGTCACATTCTTAAGCAAATATTGTCACTAAATATTGTTACTTACAATGGTTATAGGCACACAGACCACCTGGAATGTACCTGATCGCATCAGATCTCGAAACTGTTGCACTTAGGGTTTTACTGGTCATTATCTGTGCTCTCTGCCTTCACCAACCTGCACTGACCAGCATGGTGACGTCTATGCAAATAACCCTCATGACTGGAACTCATCTAGCAGCGGATTGACAAAATGCCACACGTGTCAGTACGCAGTAACCCATGCCCATATAAAGTATAGTGAGCACTTATTACGAAGCCATCGGCAAGTGGGTTAACGCGTGATACAGGCTATCTATAAAATGTTGAACCATCGCTTTTTGTTGCTGGAAAACCTCAATCCAATGCTTACATAAGGACAGTGAATGCTCACACTTGAAATGGTGGTCCAAGGTAATTCTAAGCAAAATGAACAATCACTGTGCCAGGTTTTAAAAGTATGCTGTTTTTATATGGCCTGCAAGGCAGCCTCTGTCACTCCAATCATAACAGTGCTATTTCATCACTCTGGGGTGCACGGGTATTTGTTCTGCAAAGTGCACGCGTATTTTGGGACGTTGACTTTACAGTGACAGACTTATCGATGTGTCTGTGTATGTGTGTGCGGTTCTATGCTTGTCCATTTGAGCAGAAGCCCAAGAAGCCCATGCGGAGAGGCCCACCTGGTCAAAAGCAGGGCCAGGTTGTGAAGCCTCTGGAACCCAGGTATTTTGCTTTTTGCTTTTAATAAATACCATCTGCATTTTCATCATCACGAGCCTGATCTATGGACTGCTGGGTGAAGGCCACCCCAATGAGCCAAAGTACTACATCGGCTTACTGTTTATAACTATGTCTGCGTTGTGCTTACAGAGATCATGCTTTGGGAGTGAACTCTTCAAAATTGATCGTGTTTGACAAAAAGGATGAATCCGATTTGCATGGCCCAGTTGCCAAACAAGAACCGAATAAGGGTAAGCGTTAGCAGTTGTACTCTATGCGACTTTAACTGTGCAGGATTTGTCTTTATCCTACTTTTTTAAACTCACACATTGGCTTGCCAGGAAACAAGACAAATTGTAGGTGTGTGTGTGGACGGATTCATTTTTTGCAGCAGCCACCTCCGTGAGGTGTCAGAATTATAGGTTGCACACAGCTTTAGACCCAGCATTCTCAACCAGTGGATTGTGACCCACCAGTGGGCCAGGAGTGCCACCTGGCGGTTCGTGGAGCCCATCCCCAAGTGGGCCAAGTGGGCCTTGAGGTGCAAAATTATGAGGACCCCCTACTTGAGACAATGTCATGCCCAACATTTCTCTTGGTGAAATAATAATATATATTTGTAACGCGCGAATATTCTCCGGGCGCGTTGCACCCGTTGATTCGGAGGCGCGGAGCCTGGCTCAGTCGGTGTGTTGTGAGTCGGTGAAGAGGTGACTTTTTAAATTTTTTTTGAAGGTTGTGGGCGGACTGTGTTAGGCGTAATAGATGTGGCAGGCTGTTCCAGGTTGCGGGTGGCGAGACCGAGAGTAAAGACCATGCGTGTATATTTTTTACTCGGCCCAGACTTTCGCCAGTCTCGTGAGAAGAGCATCTCTGGTTGTGTTCAGTCCGCAGCCTGAACCCGCGCCAGCAGGCGGTGGTGGAGGCGTTCCTGCACGCGTGGCGAGGCTACCGTGAGTTTGCGTGGGGCCACGACGAGCTGAAGCCCTTGTCGCACTCGTTCAGCGAGTGGTTCGGCCTGGGCCTCACCATCCTGGACGCGCTTGACACCATGTGGATCATGGGCCTCGAGAACGGTGGGCAGAGAAACGCACGCAGCCACGATCGGTTGCGCAACCGTCACTTGTGTTGCCTTCTTATCGCCGCCGCCACGACTGTCGAACCTTCTCTGTGTGCATTTACATAGCACGGGTGTGCTGCTGGGCGGCACGGTGGCGCGGTGAGTAGCGCTGCCACCTCACAGCAAGAAGGTCCCGGGTTCGAATCTCGGCTCGGGTGCCTTTCTGTGTGGAGTTTGCATGTTCTCCCTGTGCCCGCGTGGGTTTTCGCCAGGCACTCCGGTTTCCTCCCAGTCCAAAAACATGCTGCTGCATAAGTTAATTGGCTTGCAGACTAAATTGCCCTCGGTGCCCTGTGATGGAATGGCGTCCCATCCTGGGTATAGCCTTGCCTTGCGCCCTGGGACTGCCGGAATAGACTCCGGCTCACCGCGACCCTGTACAGGATTAAGCGGTTTCTGACAATGGTTGGATGGATGGGTGTGCTGCTTTCGTTTACGGATGTATTTGTGATGCGTTTATATGATTATGTAGTGTACATTTGCGTCATCCAGGCGCTAAGTTTACATTCGGCACGACCGCCAAAAATGTGTGCGCTGCAGAGTTTGAGGAGGCGAGGCAGTGGGTGAGCACCAAGCTGAACTTCGCCAAGAACGTGGACGTCAACCTGTTTGAGTCGACAATCCGCATCATGGGGGGACTGCTCGGCACCTTCCACCTCACGGGAGACAAACTCTTTCTCGACAAGGCCGTGAGTTCGAGGTGGCTGGTTAGCTCACGGGGCCTTGGTACAAGGCCTGTGACAATGATAACACATGAATAGGACTTGTACTGTATAATATCTTAATGCAGCCGAATCTGAAGATAGCACGGGACATGTGCAATGCATCAGTGAAGCTATTAACATGTATACTTTCACTTACCATATGTTTCCATTGCGTGACAATAGATTATTTATGGATTATGCCAATTATATATGGATTATTTACTAACATTACATTTTCAATAATGCAGCAATAACATCATACTTTTGAGAGAACAAACAAGAAATAATACATTAGAGGACTCATTCTATTTCAGCTCAGAATAAAAACTGTTTTATTAATGTGGAACAAAATTTGCAGAACAGGTTAAACATGTCTTGTACTCCTAGTCTGGTTAAAGGACTTTAGAAGTAGTTCTGTGATGTCATCCAGGGTTGTTCTTTGACATGAAGTGGTTTTAACATAATTGGGAGATGAGTACATTTTTTAAAAGAGAAAAATGTGCGTTACATTAGGACCACACGCAATGCTTAAACACCAACCGCTGATAAAACAAGTCCAAAGAAAAATAAACGTCTAAATAAACAATGTGTGGTTTTTGGAGCCTTCTAACATGAACTGAACGTCACCATGAATAGGGCAAGTGGGAAATTGCTGCCCCCTTGTGGATCCGATGTGGTCAGAGGTAGCTCTGTGAATCCACTTCCAGGGTGCTTTTCTCTCACACAAAGGGTCGTGCTGCACTGTGAGAGATCCTGATGGATTCTTGGTCCCATGACACGATGCCGCGGTAGAAACTGATCAAAGTTCAACGCTCAAACCTTCCGTCCTTTCGTCACTTGGCAGGCCGACCTGGGAAACCGGCTGATGCCGGCCTTCAACACGCCCTCCAAGGTGCCCTACTCCGACGTGAACCTGGGCACGGGGCAAGCGCACCCACCCAAGTGGACGTCCGACAGCTCCGTGGCCGAGGTGACGAGTATCCAGCTGGAGTTCCGTGAGCTCAGCCATCTCACTGGCGACCCCAAGTATAAGGTTTGTCTTTTTACGACCACTGCTGGGCCCTTAATGAAACTGTGTTCGGGGCTCACGTGACATCTCATGAACAAATATATGGCAATGCTAAGAGCGGTGCCAGCAGCAGCGATCATAATATTAAGCTGTTATGCGCAAATTAATATGTAGTGCCATCCCATGATAATGTATATTGTTGATCTCCCACTGGATCAGGGCTTCTCCACACCTTGTGGGTCGTAGGTTGTTAATCAACATACTCGTCGCATGAGTACCTTCGACAGTGAATGAGTATAATCATAATAATAATTTTACATTTATAACGTGCACATATTCATTCAGTGTCGAAGAAATTCATTCGACGAGAGAAGGACTCGAGGCGCGAGGAAAGCGCAGAGAGGCGGAGGAGGCAGCCAGGCGGTTTACCGGCGCCATATTGCCGCACACTGCTTCCTATATATTATGATGTTATCGGCCAACTAATTCATGAGTGTTTTTTTAAGTTGTGGGAGGAAACCGGAGAACCCGCCAGAGGAAACCCACGCAGAACAGGGGGAGAACACACAAACTCCACACAGAAAGGCGCCCCAGGCGAGAATCGAACCGCCTCGGGCAAGACCATTCTTTCTGTGAGGCGCAGTTGTTACCACTGCGCCACCCTGCCGCCCATTATAAATGTAAACCTATTATTATTATTACACCGCTAAACGACGGCGCCCCTTTGTCGGAATGTTGGCCGCGTGCAGCGCGCGGCAGATGCGGTGACGCACCACGTGCTGACGCTGAGTGGCAAGCTGGACGGGCTCGTGCCGATGTTCATCAACACGCACTCGGGGCAGTTCTCCCGCGCCGGCGTCTACACGATGGGAGCCCGCGCCGACAGCTACTACGAGTACCTGCTCAAGCAGTGGCTGCAGGGAGGCAAGCGTGAGAAGCAGTGAGTGTGCGCGCGCGTACGCATGTTCGTGTGCAGGTGTGTTTGCGCGGCCTGGCTGCTTGTGGATGTGACGAATTGTGACGATCCAATTCGAGGATCGATCGTGTTTTTGTCTTGTTTGTCTGGACTCGTTTGTTCGGTCTCGTTTCATTTGCCTAAAGGTAACATTGTCATGCAACGTGGTGATCCGGATTAATGGGGCGGTGGGAAGGGGAGGTGTATCGTTGGTAAAAACAAAAGCACGGAATATTGCAAATCCAATGTAAATTAGGCTGGAAAAATCCAATATCCAACCATTTTTCAAAAATGAACTTTCCCAGGTCCCAAGAGAGGAATTCCAACAGTAAATGATTAAGCATTGGTACGTTCACTGGATCTTGATGAGTTATTGAGCTTGCATTGCTGTGTGCTGTTTCCTGGTACAGCTTACTTAACAGCTACATGGAGGCGATGAGTGGGATGCAGAAGCACCTGCTGGGGACGTCGCAGCCCAACCACCTGACGTTCATTGGGGAGCTCATCAGTGGGGCTCTCAAGCCCAAAATGGTGAGAGCATTTCAACTCCCTGGTTCAGCCTGTCCTGCCTGAATCATCTCCACTTTGGTTAATCGCGATCAAAAGGCCGTATATGTACAACTTGCACCGGGGCCGACCAAAGTCTGTAAGACTAAACAAGTCGGCAGATTTGTCTTAGTTTGAGCCTCCCACTGCCTCGAACTCCCACTCTTCACAGGACCACCTGGTTTGCTTTCTGCCGGGGACGCTGGCGCTGGGAGCTCGGCACGGGCTGGACCCCTCGCACATGGAGCTGGCTGAGAAGCTACTGGAGACCTGCTACCAGATGTACCAGCAGATGGAGACCGGCCTCAGCCCCGAGATCAGCCACTTCAACATGCAGGCGGGCAGCACGCACGACATCGAAGTCAAGGTGGGTTGAGAGCGTGTGCGGTAAAACATGCTCGCTTGCACACACGCGCATTCACGCTTGTTTTCATAGACATACAGTCATGGCCACACACGAATATGCACGCTCGTGAGAGATTCACGCAGACACATAATCAGTTTCATGCAATGTCTGCTTCAATAAAGTAAAGTATAACTGCAATTAAAAGATATGCATACAACTCAGGTGGATTTTTTTGTATGCGGGTATATTCTACTTTTAATGTGATGAAAGAACAGAGTGTAAACTGTGTGAAGTTATCACGATTCTGCCAAAAGGAAACTTAAACACAAAGATAAATACTATGCTCTGCAAAGTCTCATGTGAGTGAGAGTGCTGCCCTGGTCTTATCGGCAAAGTCACAGCGCCATCGCATGCCTTGAAGACACATACCAGCCATTCAGAACCAAAACTAATGGACTCAGACAAACACTTCATAATGCTCGGCGCACACGGATAACGTTCCCAGCAAGAGGAGGAACATTTTCTCAATGCATGCTGTAACTGGCCGATCTAGGCACATTCCCTGCAGGGCCTGAGTATGCAATCCAGGCTCTTAAAGCTTAAAATAAACACAGATGTGCACCTCATAACCCTTCCTGTCAAGAGTGAGTGATGCGTAGCATGCTGCCATGTGTATTCGTGTGTATGTATAAAGAGTGGGGGTGGGGGGGTGTAGTTAATAGCGCACTGTGCTACAAACTTAGCGAACAGAGTTCAGTTCCTGGTCATGGCTAACGTCATTGGAGTGATAGCTGAACCAGTCCGAGGCCTCCTCTAGGTTGACCCAGCTAGTATGTGGGTCAGTGTGTAAATATTAGTTTGGTACTATGAAGATAATGCCAGTCGCGTAGTGCTTGCCACATCTCTCGCTTGTGTCATACAAGCCTCAATTGGTGCATGCTAACATTATGCCCTGACGCTAGGTTGACGCAACATGCATGACAGCTCACACACAGACAAGAGCATACCATCTGTGTGTGTCTTGACATCCTGCCAATGAACCTTTTCGCACTTAACTTGACATCAAAGTGCACCTAATCTGATACAGGCACTGTGGTGAAATCACCACCACTCAGTGGATGTTGTTGTTGTTACGTGCTTACAGCCCGCCGATAGGCACAACCTGCTAAGACCCGAGACCGTGGAGAGCCTCTTCTACCTCCATCGCTTCACCGACAAAGTCAAGTACCAGGATTGGGGGTGGGAGATCTTTCAGAGCTTCCAGAGATACACGCGGGTACGTATGCAGGTGGCTTGGCATTAATACCATCCTCGATGACTGCGCACGACACACGTCGTATAAGCAGTCATATTCCGTTCTTATGCACTCATCTTACTCTACTGCCCTCCACGGAGTCGCCTCTCAAAACCGAGGGTTTCGATCGAAGCAACCATTTAACCTTCTGTCCTTGGGAGGTCGTTTATTCTCTTATGCTGCCCAGACATTCCTAACTCATCTCCCCCAGCCATTTGTCCTATTGACTCCCTGCCCATGGCTCAAGACCTTCCTATTTTCTGTCTGGCTATTATTGACTGGCCCTCTCTAATAAATATATCAACTTTTCTTCACCATCTAGCAATATAGTGACATTTAGATGCTATGTAAATTCAAGTTGCGTTTTATTGCGAATTGTAATTTTTCAGAGAGGTTTCCTGAGTTAACGAGGAAATTATATTGGCCTTAATACAAATACCAGCTCAAGTGTCATAAAAACAGGATTGAGATTGACACACACGTATTAAGTAACCAATGCAAACTGTGCCAACATAGCATGATGGAAAATTGAATCACAGCGCACACTTAAAGGCAAATAAGGATGTTTGCAAGGGATTAGCTGTCTGTTTGACTCGCCACGTAACATAATCTCACGAGCACCTTGTGGTTAAAAACAACCTGCCAGCAAACAGGCGGCACTGGGGGTAGAGATACGGCTTGCCCGAAATGGTTTTTAACGGTGGCTCTTACAGGACAACATTGAAGTCTTATTAATGTTTAGGAGCCGAGAGCTGCCAGGAGTGAACGAGAAGTCGCTCTTTAACCCGCTATTGCGGCGCACATCAAGGTTTATCGGCCGACTGGATGCGATCGCACACGTTTTGTGAGGGGGAGCGGACAGGCTGGGGCAGGCCCGAGAGCGTGGTGAGTCAACAACCGCTTTACTCGATGGGCCACAGCGCACACAGTTGTGGGAAAGGTTAAGGTGGGGTCGGCGTTGGGGTGGGGGCAATGAACCCAGAATGTGTGACGTTTGTGGAATTTGATAGAGCAGGGAACATCAGAGATGGGTCTTTTGCATCCTCTCGTAAAACCACCACACGGCACTTGGTTATCTCTTACCAGTCACCGAGCCTGTTTGCTTCAGTCATTGTGACAGTGCATTACTATCGCATGGCAGGCTCTAATTGCATTGTCGCGTTGCCACACAGATTGTCGTCACTTGTTGCACCTGACTTCTACCATTTCCAAACATGAATACATGTGTTGGTATCTCCAAGGGGGCTGTAGGAGTTTGCTGGTCAGTGGGGGATGTCAATGAACCAGTGTTGATACAATGTAAATGGTCTATGTGAAGTGAGTCACCCAATAATAACTTGTAAATAAGCCAGGCTCCATTAATAAATGTGTAAATAGGCATCATTGTGTATGCAAGAGAATCCACATCCATTTAGCTATATGTTGAATATAAATGTAACCTGTAGCAACGTGTATAGTTTGTACCATTGTAAAGGCTGGTATGGGTAATGGTCTACTGAGCTGGGACATTTATATTTCTAACATGGACAATTATACTGAGGGACAAAATTCCCTAATGATGAAAAATCTACTTAAGCATTTGCACATTTCAAGAATCTATCCCAATTAGCAAGTTGATAGAAGACAATTATTGACATACTATCCTTCGTTTTTGTGTTTGTACCAATATTATTTCATTCATGCTATCAGCATCATGTCCTGAAACTTAAGTATTATTTGGAACTCTCATGCAGTGCATCACATTATGCTGGAGAATAGACTGCAGGTCACAAAAGTACATCTGACAAATCCAAACAAGGATGCTCACTGTTAAACACATCCTACTATAGAGATATTTGTTATATAGCAGTCAAACCTATTATGTATTTATTCTTCGAACCGAGATGTCGCCAAATTAAGTGAAAAACCAATTTAACGTCCAGTCATTGTTGACTGAGCTCAGACTATGAATACACTACACTTGAGAGCCCAGTTTATTCACGGGTGGCCGAAACCCAGATTGCATTCTGGATCTCAGCAGTGCCGGCTCAGCGCTCCAACTCCTGAGCCACTGAACTAGATCAATGGAGGATGATTTTAAGAAGCCTCTCGTTTACAAAGTGCCGGCTCACGCAAATGTTAAAACAGGGACGCTGGTGTATTTTGCGTTTCCAGGTCGCCACGGGCGGCTACTCCTCCATAAACAACGTGCGGAGCCCCTCCAACCCGGAGCCCCGCGACAAGATGGAGAGCTTCTTCCTCGGCGAGACGCTGAAGTACTTCTTCCTCCTCTTCTCCGACGACAAAGCGCTGCTCTCGCCTGACAAGCACGTGTTCAACACCGAGGCGCACGCCTTCCCCATCCGCACCGAGGGATGAAGAAGGGTGGCAGCGGCGGCTCCTCAATTTGGCATGGTGGAGCCGGGCACCACGAAGGGCACAGTTTCCCCCATCTGCCCCACGCAC
>JAZEWU010000018.1:6836635-6849616 GCA_036362915.1 Geotria australis | reverse complement strand
AATACGCCCACCCATCCAATAGACAAAAATCGTCGGTGCCCTTGTGTGGCACCAACAGCGTAAAGTAGTTGTCATCGGGTTTTTAAGATTTCTCCATGTCTTGTATTGAGTGGATGGAGCACTGGTGAATGCCGTGGTGCGTTAAGAATGCTCTATTGGCATTGTATTGTGGAACCATATAAACAAAAATATGTCTTGTCTAAAGAATGTTATTTCCTAAATTTCATAAAATAACATGCCCGACCAAAAAAAGGGAAATAACCACAGCTTCGGTATAATTTTTATCATTTCATTACAAAGGGATTAATGTAATTTAACAGTAAACATTTACAGTACTGATTGTAATAACACGCTAAGGAAAGTGTCCACGACTTTAACTTATGGTGAGAATGTTCTTCATCACCCGTCACCAATTTCAGTACATTTTTGAGTGTATATCATACCTGTAAGTGGCTTATTCATCCAGTTTGTGAGTTAAAGCAGGTTGGTTTTGATGCTAATACCAATTTACAGCCCTTTGTCAATCTACTGCTGTATAAGGCCTCCTCGAGGCATGCTAATCATGGGGTTTGTTTGAATTATCCCCACCATGCTGGTCAGTGCAGGTTAGTGAGGTGGTAGGGAAGGGGCCCAGGACCGGTTCAGACCTCACTCAGCCCCTGATGTTAGCTGTGGCCAGGAATCTGACTGAAATCGTAAGGTTTATCCCGGAATGTGTGAACCACTGTGCCACCGGTCCACCCAAGATTAGGTTAACATTATTATATTCTTGCCCTATGATCTTTCTCAACCGGAATGTGCCCCATTTATCAGATCTCAGAAGCTAAGCAGGTTGGAGCCTGGATAGTACTGGGATTGGTAAACACCATGCACAATACAGTTTTTGTAGGGCTGCCACACTATGTGCCCATGTATATGCTCCCTGTCTTCACTAAACCACACTGGTGGTGAAGTATGTTCAAACAGCCCCCACAACTTGCACAACACAAAGAGACCACGATCAAGCAGTAGATTGACAAAGGGGCTGTAATTATACAATACTCGTTTGTCTTATAATAGTGGTTCCTCACTTGCCACTGTTATAGATGTACATATATCGGAACACATTAGCACGTCACAATGTTTTATTAACCTTGAGCCGGTTATCCCATGTAGGTGGAATGGAGTCATGTTGTTAGCTGTGATATGACGTTTTTTTTATTACTTCACAATGAATCAAAATTGTTCCTGAAATCCTTTGGTGTTGATGTAAAGGTGTCTAGTTAATTTCTGGAATGGTTGTTGGCCAGTTTTTTCTGTTAACTTTTTAATTATATTTTTTTTTTATTGGGAAAATGCTTGTGTTCTGTGATTGCACATATTACTGAACTTTGAAATCCAACAAATTCTGTACATGGTGAAAAAAATCTAAAATAAGCAAGAATGATCCAGCTTGGGTTTTTCCCAAGCCTGCCCAGCACATTTCTGCCTGCGGTTTTATAAATTTCCATTCGACTCGTATTACAGTGCTCATAATTAATTGTGAGATGCAATTTTTCAGGCAGACTGAAAACCATGCCTCATGCCTATTGCGCTTCGCTGAGTTCGAACTGAATGCGTCGGTAACGCAGAGACCTAAAGCATTGTGCAATTTCAAACTTTCCGACAGCCGACCAGGCATACATGAACACTATGTGTTTGGGTGTAAATATTTTCCGGTCATTGTTGTGCATGCTACAGTTGGAGACACTGTGCAATGGAGATAATTGAGATCAATATCACAACTCCATTACCATTCTGCTATGCGTGTTCTCAAAACATAATTTCAGCCATGGTAATACCTGCAGCTACAGATATCGCTGCATGACGTGAAACGTTACGGAAATGTCTTTTGTTACCACGAGTCGTATTTTTCAATTGTGGTGGCCCTGTGACATTGATGGTGATTAGGGGGGGTGATGTGCCGAATTTGGAATTGGCAGCTTACCGGCAGGCAACAGAATGCCATCGTTAAGCGTGAGATGCAATGTTATTTTCGCATACATTTGAGCCATGCTTGATTATAACAGGGAGGGTTAAATCGGTAATTGTTGTAACTTATTATAACTTGTAAGAAGTGCAAAGCGTAACGCTTGACTCATGTGCCAAGGCATCGGTTTCCAGCAATCAGTTCTGACCAAGCAGCAATAGGTGTTTTAAGACCCTATGGAAACCTGAAATAGTTATATCTCTAAGTCTGTTTATGTTAAAATCATAGATTAATACTGTTGTTAACAGCACAACACAGACAAATGAGCAAATTAATGAGTGAACTTTACAGAGGTAGGAAGATATTGTGCAGAAATGTGAGTGCACCATTCTGAGCTCGAGGATGTAATGTTCAAAATGGTATTGGATGTCTCTAAGTAACATATATTGTATATATTGTACTTGATTAAATCGATTGCCCTCATTAAGCTGCAAAATTCCAGCTTATATCATTGAGTCTATGCCAGACAGTTTAAATGAATAAGATGAACAAAAGAGAACACTATATGTTGATTTTATTTTTCTAAAATCACAGGTACAGTTATATTATAAGTGGTCTGTATATTTATCCTGTATATAAAGGTGTGTGCAATTCATTCTAATGTGGCTGGGTGTGATTATTACGTAATTGCTTTGGCTGTACCTTAGATTTTACATTTTGGGGCTCTATCGCACTTGTATAATGAATTTATGTCAGGTCAACTAACTTGAGACTTCATCTAATTGCTGGTTCCTAGAGGTGCCAGGTGAAACTCACGTCGAAACTGAATTAACGCATTTCAAAATGTTAACATCCATTGACAAAAGTCTAGAACTGCAAAGGGGTGATGGAGCGGTGTGTTTACAGGTGTCAGCACTAGTTACTTTCGAGAATAAAGACCCTCCTGTGCTTTGTTCTGCTCATTCTTGTTGCAAATACGATTTGTGATTGTGTCATTCATATACACGACTGCAAAGCATAGCATATAAAATAACATGTCCTGGGAATTGAACTCAGGTTGCCAGCTTCATAACACAGTGCTTACCTACTGTGCTACTGCTCTACCCACATCAGTGTATTGACAAAAGGGCGAAAGAACATTTTATTGCTCCGCGTAGCCGGAACACTCGACACGGCTATCCCGAAAGAACAGCTCTGGAGAGCGACTCTCATACACAGAGCTGTGAAAGCATACAATTAAATACTCGATTATATTTGTGCCAAATTTCAGCTCCCTAGCAATTCGACAACATTCGAATTGCTAGGGACACTCGGTTGGTCACGATCCTCTGTATGTAAATAACAATAGTGTATTGGTTGACACCTATAGAAAATAAAACATCCTGCATGAGTAACTCGAGAGCCAGAGCCCCACGTGAATGAGTGAGCAATCGTAGCTTTTGTTCAGAAATACTGCTTTAGCAAAACTATCATCATAGTCATTGCTCAGCACCTACATCAGCCGTGCGAAAGAATTAAGAAGCAAGACCTGCGATGCATTTTTTTCCATCTCAACCTATTCCAAGCAAGGTTGCAAGTCTGCGGTTGCGTCATATATGTATTCATATCCCGTGTGTTTGCATACGTTGCATTGATAAGAGGGGGCGGCGGGGGAGGGTTATGGAATGGAATGGAGGTTGTCGGTGGGAGGCGCATGGGGCCGTGATCTCTGTGTTGTCCGCTGTGTTGTTTCCGCCACCCGGGAGTGTAAAGTCAACAACCAGAAAGCGTGTTGAGACAAGTGCAGGTCATGTGTTACGCAGACAGGGGGCTTTACCCTCTCTCTGCGTGGGGATGGGGGGGGGTAATAGGTGAACCACACACGTTATATATACAAGGTGCCTGCGAGCCACTGCTCATTTTGGGCTACGGTCTCATGCATTTGCTAGTTCATTTGTAGAACAAAATCTCGCGTCTATGTATTGCACATAGACCTAACTTAAGTCCAGTGTTGAGGCTCCGCGCCTCCGAATCAGCGGGTGCAACGCGCCCGGAGAAAATGCGCGCGTTACAAAAGTAGATTATTATTATACGTTGTGAACCTTTGCGACAACCCAAAGTAGTGGCTCATTATTTAATTTGCATCCCTTGTCAATCGACTCCTGGATGAAGGTCTTGTCACGCCACGTTGGTCAATCATGGGGATTGTTTGACCAAACTTTACCACGCTTGGCTCATTGTTATCCCACTGCTGGTGTCATAGGGAGCTCTTCCCAGGACATTTGAAATCGTTTGGCACCTAAGTGCGCATTGTTGTGAACTTGAGTGCTTACAGTGAAGAGCATAGTTCGACCAGTGAAAAACACTGAGCAGCATCAGGTAAGTGCTCTTGTGAGCTTTCAAAACGCCTACATAAACACGTCCTGCTTTTATAACAAGTTGTGCCTACTGTGCATATCTATGCAATCAGCTGTGGCTCTAGATCAACACGTTAATCAAAACGATAGACTTTTGCTCCTAAAACTGAGTGTGGATGGCCAGACTGTACATACTGTATTGCTGTATAATGGGATTTTGTTTTGTGTCACAGGTCTTTGTCAATCCACTGCTGGATGAAGCTCTCCCCACGCTGTGTCGGTGGTGGGGGTTGTCGGAGCATACCTTACCACGCTGGTCAGTGAGGGGGTGTCAAGCGAGCGGCGGAGGGGGCAGGACTCGAACTCAGGTGGCCGGGATCATAACGCAGTGCGTTAACCGCTGCGCCACCGCTCCAGATCCACAGGCCGCATAAGGCATAAATAAGCCAGTCAAGCAGTCACGCGTTTGAGAACACTAGGGGTGCATTCAATTTAATCTCACATTCAAATCACAATAAACATTAGCCATTTGACGTCTCTCTCTTCTCACTTGTCTGCATCTCTCTTATCTACACCTCTAATCTGTCTAAATCTCATCCATAGCTCTAGTCTCCATATCTCCTGTCAGCTCACGTAGATTCTAGAAATCTCTTAGTGTCCCGAAGGAGCCAGCAACCACCACCACTGCACCCACACAGCCTGCACTAGTGCACTCCTAGTGCCGCGGTAGACACAAAGACACGTGGACCAGCAGCTATGGGCACCACGAGTGACTCCACCACACACCTTGTCTTGGAGTCACCTTCGTACCCGGAGCGGCTGCTAGAGGGACTGAGGTCTTGCAGAGGACAGGGATGGATGTGCGACGCCCTTCTCATGGCCAGAGGAGTTTCCTTCCCGGCGCACAGACTCGTTCTGGCTTCAGCAAGCTCCTACTGCAGGTCCTTCTTCTCTCGGCCACCACCACCATTAATCGATGTCTCATCCACTCGGAAGTCTTCTTCTGCTTCATCAGTATCATCATATTCGTCATCTATGAATTCGTCATTATCATCGTCATCTAGTGATAATTCATCATTACCACAAAGTTCAGCACCATCACAAGCATCGAGTACGCTGCTATCACCACCGACGACAACGCTACCGCCGTCACCATCGCCCAGGACCAATAATGAGCAGATCACCGTCATGGAAATCCACGACGTCACGCCCGTGGGTCTCGAGCGAGTCCTGGACTTCATCTACTCCGGCCGCATGCGCCTGAGCATGGACGAGGTGGGCGACACCCTCGCCGCCTCCAGCTCGCTGCTCATGCGCGACGCCGTCAAGCTATGTCTCCAGTACCTGGGCGCGAACCTGTGCGGCGACAACTGCGCGGCCGTGCTGGCCCTGGCGCACCGGTTCGGCGCCTCGGAGCTGAGGCGAAGCGCGGCGCGGCTGGTGGCGCGGAATCTCGTCGCCGCCATGGAGTCCGGCCCGAGTCGCGACCACCTGCTGCAGGTGGACGTGGGGACCATGAAGGAGCTGCTCGCACACGGTGGAGGCTGCGGTGCCTCCGAGACGGAGCTCTTGCACGTGGCCACCGCGTGGCTCTGCTCGGATTCCGACACGTCCTCGGCTTCATCATCGTCATCAACGTCATCAACGTCATCAACATCATCGTCCTCATCCAGGATGGATATCCACGCTGCCGACCTCCTGGGCTGCGTGCGCTTCGCCCTGGTGGCTCCGCGCGAACTGACGGAACTCCTGACGCGAGTGCCGGCGATCGCCCGCCACGCGCGCTGCCGCGACCGCCTGCAGGAGGCCCTGCGCTACCACGGGCGGCCATACGCGCAGCCGCTGCTGCAGACCTCCTCGACCAGCGCCCGCGGGTCCCGCCTCAATATTCTGGCGGTTGGAGGTCGCTCCGCGGACAACGAGATCCGCAGAGAGGTTTGGGCCTTGCAGGTGCAGCAGCAGCAGCGGGAGGAGATGGAGATGCTGGACGGTGATGGAGGTGTGCGGGGTGAACAGCCCACGGCCGCCTGGAGCAAAGTGTGCGATGCACCCGTGCCCGTGTACAACCACTGTGCCGTGGCCATGGGAGGATTCGTGTTCGTTCTCGGTGGGCAGCATAGGTTCGACCCCCAAGGAACATCGGCGATCAACCAGGTGATTGATGATGGATGGTCATTCAGTTGAGACGAGTGTGTTCTGAGCCGTTGTGATTTCTTGTCTGTGTTTTGTTTTACCTGACGCAAATTAATCAGGGTAGTCATGTTTAATTCATTGTCAGAAACCGCTTAATACAGTACAGGGTTGCGGTGGGCCGGAACCTATCCCGGCAGACACAGGGCGCAAGGCAGGGGCTATACCCATATTTTTTTTTCAAATGTTACTTTTGTTATAAAATTACAGCCACGTTATAAAACGAATCAACTGCTTAAGGATGAGACGTTTGCTAAAAAAATAGCCAAGTGATATCATGCGAAAGTGACTAAGTTAAGATACTGTTCAAGTACATGCATGCGCGGCCCTGTGGTCAGGACTCTCTACTGCTGGACGAGGGGCCTCTGAACGCCCGTATTATAGCGGTGGGGATTTATTTGACCATACTTTACCGCACTCGGCAGAGCGGTTCTGTGGTAGTACTTTACTGCCCTCTGCTGCTGAATTAGGAGTAGCTTTGTACACATCCTAAAATGGCGTTCACAGCGTCTTGAGATCCGAATTGCTTGTATCATAGTTGTGTTGTTGACGCCAACGTTTGCTTGATAATGACATTGATATTCAGTTCCTGAATTGAGTAATTGCTCTTCAGAGCTGTTCTTTCGGGTTCGCCGTGACGAGTGTACAGTATTTTCCATTGCGACGTTCCGCCTCCCTCGTTGCAAGACAACCCATCCACGATTAACGTCCCAAGTGCTCTGACCGCAACGTTGATTGAAACACGGCGTGTCCGACAAGGTGTTCCGCCTGGACCCGCGCTCCTGCTCGTGGCTCGAGGTGGCGCCGATGCTGGAGCGACGAACGCGCTTCGTGGCGTGCGCGCTCGGCGGCGCTATCGTCGCCGTGGCCGGCGGCAACCTCCTGGGCAACGCGAGCAGCTCGGCCGAGCGATACAGCCCGGCCACCAACGCCTGGGAGGCCGTGAGGCCACTTCCCGGCCCCGTGGCCGATCACGCCGGCGTGCTGCACAAGGGCATGCTCTTCGTGTCCGGTAAGCAGGTTCCTGGGTTCAGCTCGATTCCCAGTGTTGAGAGGAGCCGGGTTGAGGTGGTTCGGGCATCTGGTAAGGATGTCCCCCCTGGAAGGCTCCCCCCGGGAAGTCTACCAGGCACGGCCACTGGGCGGAGACCTAGAGGCCGACCCAGTACACGCCGGAGGGTTTATATCGTTCGGCTGGCCTGGGAACGCCTGGGAATCCCCCACCAGGAAGAGCTGGAATCTGTTGCTGTGGAAAGGGATTTCTGGTCCACTCTCCTTGGACTGCTGGCACCGTGACCCTCACCAGGACAAGCGGTTTAGAACATGGATGGATGGATAAAAGTGCTTTTTTTAAAGAAATATGCGGGCTAAATTGCCGCCAGTGCCCTGTGATGAACTGGGGTCGCATCCTGAGTGTGGCCCTGCCTTGCGCCCTGTGTCTGCCGGGATGGGCTCCGGCTCGCCGCCGAGACCCTGTACAGGATGGATGTTTGTGTTCGTCTTTGTGGACCAGGTGGCTATTCGGGGGTTCGGGTCCTGGGGGGGGTGAGCAGCTACATCCCGCGGCTGGGCCAGTGGCTGGGCCACCGGCCGCTCTGCCGTGCACGCTGCGAGCACGCGATGGCCTCAACGGGAGAGCGCGTCTACTGCCTGGGCGGGCGGGCCCTGGACCAGGTATGTCCCCTCGCCGCACAGCGGGCTGGCGGGGTCCCGGATGTTAAAGTAAGCTGGTACGGTATACCGGTAGGAAAGTGGCCGAAGCGTTCAGTTACAGTAGGGGGTGGGAAGTGGAGTTGCGATACGACCGCACCGCTATGAAATTGAAGTTACGGTCGCCCGTTGGTGGGTTCCTCGAATAATCCTTTTCCACTGGCACGTGTAGATTTTCACGGCTAGATGTATGAGAATTGCTCTCCAGAGCTGTTCTTTTGAGTCAGCCGTGTCGAGTTTTCCCACCGTCTCCTTTGCGACGTTTTGCCTCCCACATTGGAGGCATCATCAGAAGCATCATCAATTAGCCTTGATGACGCCTCCAACGTGGGTGGCGAAACGTCGCAAAGGCGAGAGCACGAGCAACTCAACACGGCTGTCCCGAACTCTGCTGACGATCGGCACCAAACGGCGGCTTTTGACGTGCGCCCGTGCCTGTGTCGTGGGCCACAGGCGGGCGAGTGGGCGAGCGTGCGGGAGGTGGAGTGTTACGACGCGAGCTGCGACCAGTGGAGCGTGCTCCAAGCTCCGCGCCTCGAACGCTGCCAGTTCGGCGCGGCCGTCACGCGCCCCGGCCGCGTCCTCGTGCTGGGCGGCGGCTCCCTTACGGAGCTCCGCAAGGAGGCCTCCGTGGTGGCGCTCGAGGGACTGAGGACAGAGCGATGGGGAGAGGAGGACGGAGAGGCGGAGGCGGCCGCGGCGCAAGAGGAGGAACCCCTGCCGCTGCCGCTGGTGGACCTCGCGTGCTGCCTGGTGGAGCTGTCGCCCGGCCATCATCGCAGCGGCCCGTTCGCACGTGGAGCGAATCAAGCGCTGAACGCTGCTCTTTTGAACGGGAATTCAAAATAACAAGTGCGAGAACTGCTCTCGAGAGCCGCTCGTTCGCCTCCCACGTTGGGGACGAAACTAACTTCAGAAGCCTGATGATGCCTCCAACATGGGGGGTAAAGGAGAGAGGTGGAACGCTCGATATGGCTATCCCAAAAGAGCTCTTAAGAACAATTTTCATACATCAAGCCGTGAAAAACTACATCGATACAATACGTCCACTAAAATTACATGTCTCAAACTGGTAATTAGGTTTCTGATGGAAGGGTTACCAGCACTTTGCCACCCATTAGCCATTGTGGTGGATGTGAGCACGACGTGAGTGGTAATAGCTGGTGGTAACAATCTCAGCCTCTCCCCTAATAGCACTGCACACAACATATAGATTTGTAAAAAAAATTAAAACCCACCAGACTTTTTTAGGTGACCAGGAGATGGGAGCATAGCTTGTGAGTTTGAGAACTCGTATGTATGGATCGTTGAGTATGGATCCTCCCACATGCAAAATATTATTTGAAAAAGAAACGTTCTGACAGGAAAGTCTTGATACTTGGTAAAGATTTTGTTGATAAGACAAAAAATCAAGAGGTTTGAGAAATTATGTTATAAAGATATTGCATCATGTTTTAATATCAACACTTACCGTGCACTTTTTAAATTAACACTTTATTTGTTACTTCGGTATAATTTTATTTGCAGAAATATACCTGTTTGGTACACGAGTACTGTGAAGTGTGAGTTTTTACAGCAGTTTTCTACCCGTCAGGTGTTGCCCTTGGGGTGTGAAAGCTGTGGCATGGATACCGTGCAGGACTAATTTGGCATATCGGACGCCATATTGCGACAACAAAACACACAAATACACAACTTGGAACATGCCTCACTGACGCAAAACACCTATACACAGATCATAACAAATGCCTTACTAACAAGGGATTGACTCCATCCATTTTCAGAAACCGCTTAACCCTGTACAGGGTCGCGGTGAGCCGGAGTCAATCCCGACAGACACAGGGCGCAAGACAGGGCTATACCCTGGAAGGGATGCCAGTCCATCACAGGGCATCAGGGGCAATTATGTCCGCAAGCCAATTAACCTATGCCGTTGTCTCATTCATTGCAATTGAGTCTTATGTCCTTGGTACATGCAATGAAATATGATACGCGACAGAATATTCTAACTGGGAGATAAAAACCGCACACATCACACAGTAAGCAAGACTATACACGAGACAGTGAAAATTACATAGAACGTAACCAATTCTTGAATCTAGCCGTGGCCCCTGTGGAAACGAATGGAATCGCTGTGAGTGAGGTGGGTCGCGGTTATTCCGTACATCGGGCTGCATACACACCGTAGCCACCAGTATGTCAAGAACGTGTTTTTTTATTTAAAATTGTATCCACAAAAACTCATCCCTCAGACGATAACACATGATGAGACAGTATCTCCCGATCGGGCGATCCAATACGCACACTGGGCTTTAGTGATTCACACGCACACTTCCAGAGATGAAATTCACATAAAATAATGATATGAAATGGCTCTTCTTGCACATTGCACTGCACTAAATATCACGCTGTAAATTAACGGTTAATTACATTCAAAGTAAATTTGTATTCAAGTGTACCTGGAACACCATCAACAGTGATTTGAACATTGTAACACATTGCTTTAATTCATACACATTCAATGTATCGATGTAGTGTTTCACGGCTCGATGTATGATAGTTACTCTTAAGAGCTGCTCTTTCGGACCTTCCCCCTCCCATATTGGAGGCATCAACAGTCTTCTGACGATGCCTTCGAAGTGGGGGTTCAAAGCGTCACGAAGGAGAGAGGAGGAACGCTCGACGCGGCTATCCCGAAAGCACGGCCCTTAAGAGCACAGTAATTCTCACACACCTTCAATTCAACGGCAACGATTTGCATACCGTGCGGGCATTCAAGTAAAATGGCTCGTTACGATTTAAAGAAGACCGGCGTTATCACACCACCTCGACCCGACGCACTTTCCGGGTGCGACTCAGGGGAAACGCGGGCACCTGTCGTCCGCCTCACCTGGCGAGCTCCTCGTCGTGAGCGCAATGGCACTGCTCCCCAGTGTCGTGCGTCACGCCGAGCGCGCGCTTCATGTGGTCGTACACGGCGCTGCACACGGCGGCGCTCGGGATGACGCGGATGAACGTGGGCACGATGCCGCGGTACAGCCCCAGGAGCCCGCCGCGAGCCGCAAGCTGCCACAGCGACGCCAGCATCCCGACCTGCGCCGAGCCCGGGGCCCCGTCCAGCACGGCTGAACGGTACGCAGAGAAACGGAGTCACGCCAACAACCTCCCGACCCTCGCTCGCTCCCTACCCGCCTTAATGTCTCGCCGTGAAACGGAATAGGTCTGGTGATACTGCTAGGCTTGGCAGCGGCGTGTAAGTAGCGATAACGAAGACTGAACGCGTTCGTAAATAATGCTGCCCCAAAAAGGGAAATCCTGAAAGAGAAGCGCTTAGGAACAGTTCTCGTACATCGGGCTGTGAAAACCTACATCGATACTAAAAATGCGTTAAAATTACATTTCTCAAACAAGTTGTTAGGTTTATGATGGAAAGGTTACCAGCATTTTGCACCTGTTAATTACTGCGGTGGATGTGAGCACACCGTGTGTGTTAATAGCTGGCTAACGTCAGCCTTTCCCCTAATGGCACCGGCTATCCAGGCAGTCCAAGACACCGTGGATAGCCAGTGCACGTGCCCACGTGTGACCGATGGGTCATGGAGGTGTAATGCAGCCTCATCGTTCAGATCAGCAGAGAAGCCATCTCTCTAAATTCGAAATGAGACCTCGAGACTTGAACTCAAAGCCAAGCGACAGAGCCGTGCGCTGAGAGCGACCCACCTCCGGCCTGCATCCTGGTCTTGATCAGCAGCAGGGGGTAGCTGCCCAGCTGGGCACACGTGCTTGACACAGCTCCACACGCCAGCATGGCCCCCAATCCCGGCTCCTTGTGCTCCGTCTCGCAGTGCTGCAGCCACAGGTCCTTCAGGGTCTGCGCCCCACACACGCCAGCCTCGTTAGCCACGAAGCCGAGAGGTTTCCAGCAATACCAACATCTTGCTCTTCACTAGTAGATTGGCAAAGGTTTATGTTACGGTCTTCACCCCTTTGTTATGTGTGAAAGGATCGTCGTGATTAAACAGATAATCGTCGTCATAACTGATTGTGACATTAGGTGAGAGGGATTCATTCCATTGATCTGGCTGCCCCTGCCTCCATCAGCGAAACGTTCCTGTCCGTCCGACACGCACCAGCCCTGTTCGCAGTGAGACACTTCACTAGTTGTGATCATAGGCTCCGACACCTGGTCATATTGCCCTACCCACTACTCAGCTAGCCCCGGCCCTCGTCTGTATCGTGAGTTGAGCATCACGCCAGACAAATTAGCAACATTCTTCGGGATACTGGGACAGGATTTTGAAAACTGGGACTGTCCCAGTCACAACCAAGACAACTGGGAAGATTTACTTTCAATGCGTAATAGACGAAGGAAACGGAGGTGCCGCTGGCAATGCATTGACGATCATCGCCAACGACGACGATGATGCTGATACTGGGCACGGTTAGCAATCACGACGAGGAGGATGAGGACAAATGCGACGGCGATGTCACCTCATAGAGCGCCAGGTCGATGCCGGCATGAGGCAGCAAGGCGACCATGTGTGGGGTGAGGCCCTTGTAGAACGCTCGCCAGCCCTCGGCCCGGAGCACCTGCCTCGCACAGTCCACCATGGTCGCGTACTGCCCCGTCGTGCGCAGGGTGAGACGCGTCCGTAACACCTGCGTGCCCACACAGGGGCGCACACACACACACACACACGAGAGCAACAATAACAACAACCGCCATTCGCCACTAAGTGGCGGTGACGTCACCACGTCGCCTGTGCCAAGCCATATGCACCTTGAGGCCACGTGAAG
>JAZEWU010000018.1:6813956-6836420 GCA_036362915.1 Geotria australis | reverse complement strand
AGCCCGTGCCGCACCCGTTTAGCCCCCTCTATCCGGCCAAACAGTAGTTGCTTTGGCATGCGATGACTGGGCATGCGGGCTACATGGCCCAGCCTCCTCAGCCTCACACGAGCACGGCATTTCGATCCTCTATATGCCCTGTACATATGGCAGAACTGACGATGAAGTTGAATTGAATTGAATGTGTATGATGGTCCCGTAGGTTCTCCACCGCTGGGCCGGAGCGTGGTGCTCCCCCCAGTGAGGGCTGGTACCTCCAGCGGGTAGATGATGGACGAGGAGACGCCGCCGGCAATGCAGCCTGCCGCAAAGCGGTCGCTTGTGCTGACGCTCTGCTTCTCCCCGCGGAAATACTTCTTCAGCTGCGGAGCCGTCGCGGTCGTCATTAACAGCAGCATCCCTAGTTTGCCATGCGTGTATAATGCAGCAAGTGTTTGTGTGTGTATATGTGTGTGTGTTCGCTCTGGCCGAAAACATCATAATATATAGGAAGCAGTGTGTGGCAATATGTTGGCGCCGGCAAACCGCCTGGCTGCCTCCTCCGCCTCTCTGCGCTTTCCTTGCGCCTCCGAGTCGTTCTATCGTCGAATGAATACCTTCGATAATGAATGAATATGTGCGCGTTATAAATGGAAAATTATTATCATAAGTAAAAATATTTTCTGCACGGCACCAAGGCTTTTATGTCTTATTTCAGCTTCTACTTCCCACTTACTGATTATGCTTCTGAAACCTTGACACTATTTCAGGTTTAAATTCCCACTTTTACACTACCAACCACCCTCTTCAGCACTCTTCCGTCTTTAACCTGACGCGTTACACTCTTCCGTCGGATAAAACGTGTTGCACACTTGGAACAGGATTGCCCATAGGGCAGCTACGTTGCTAGTCTTATTAAGATTGTTTGATGAATACATAATATAAACCAATTTCCAGGTAGATTTATGAGAATCGCTCTCTACAGCTGTTCTTTCAGGATAGCCGTGTCGAGTGTTCCTGCTCTCTCCTTCGCGGCGTTTCTCCTCCCACGTTGGAGGCATCTTCAGGCTCTCTGTATGCCTGACGATAACCTGACGATAGCCTGACCGGTGTTTGCTGTTTGCTCACGTTACCTGCTCGTAGGTCATCTGCATGATGGCGGATTCAGGCAGCATCTTGACGACGTTTGCGCCGTTCCCTCTCCAGAGCGCACGCATCCCGCCCTCCCGGATCATCCTCCTCACGCTCTCGGCCATACGCACCGGCCGCTCAGGAGTCCCGTGCACCTTGGGCAAGGGCGGTCTTAGTGATTCTGGGGCCCCAGGTAAAAATAAATGATGAGCCTTCCCCCCCCCCCAACACACACTGATTAAAAACGCTGACACATAGTAACGCCCGTTACTGTGAGCTTTGTGGCGAATTTCCACTTTGAGGAGCTGCCCATACTGGCGGTGCCTTTGCTCGTACCGTGAGTCCGCAAGTATCTGAACCGGTCCTAGGGTTCACATAGGTCGGCTCAGCCTCGGTCGAGGAAAGCGCCTCGTGCGATCATCACCAGGGAGACGAAGGCCGGGCTACCTGCATCTCCATGCGCAGGCGGAGGAGCGGTGCCGTGCTGGAGTAGGACACGGCGCAGGCCCCACCGCCCGCCACCATGTGGCGCCACCACGTGACGCCCTCCTCGCACTCCTGAGGGATGATCAGGCCATCCCCGGCATTGAAGATCTGGAGGTAGACAAAAGCAAAGACCCACCCCCCACAGTATAGCCTCAACAGACTTTAGGGGAAAGTGCTGTTAACGAACACCTATGATCGCCAGCATGGCACGCGGGTGGGTGGGTGGCCGAAACCACATCAAGCCACCTGTGTCTCCCTTAGTGAGTGGTGAGGATTCTAATCCGGTACCCTCAGTGCGAATATACATACATATATAAACAGACAAACACCTGCTCCATTATACATCGAAGATGCCTGGCTGGCGTATCATGATCGCCTGCAGTGGCCCGACGACAGACATTATTGTCAGCAATTCGCATGTTTGTTGTGTCAATGCAGGAGTCCCGTAAACAGCTTGCAAGCTCACTGGGTATTTTTATGCTGTAATAATAAACATCTATCTATCTATCTGCGGTGCTCCGGGTCCCCTGGACAGGATCTGACCATGGAGTGGGTCCAGCGCTGCACGATTTGCTCCGTGCTGTTGGCCGGGTGCAGCAGGTAATAGTCCAGCCACTCGTCCCAGTCGATGGAGGACGAGCCATCCCGGTCCAGCCTGGTGCGGACGAGCAGCGAGCGGGGAGCCAGCATTAAGGAAGGAGTCCTTACACCTGCACGTGTGTGTGCACGTGTGCACTCGCGCGTCAAACAGAGTCACGGACAGAGGCTGTGATTGAGAATTCGTTCATTCATTCACTGTCAGAAACCGCTTAATCCTGCACAGGGTTGCGGTGAACCGGAGCCTAACCTGGCAGACAGGGCGCAAGGCAGGGCTATACCCAGCATACGTGTTATTTTCGTAAGTTTGACCTTAAATAGGGGCATGGATTCGACAGTACGATTGATTAGCTGGGGGGAGGGAGTGTCAGACTACGGCGGCACAAAGGCACAAAAGTAACCTTAGGCTAAACGTAGACTCAGTAAAAGGGAGCAGGCCCGCGTTGGTTTGTTACATTTCCAGGAGAACTTTAGCCCGACGCAGGTTGATCGTGAGACCATGTTCCTCCACCGCTTGCGTGATCTCCTCCACGTCGATTTTACCTGGCCACACCACACATGTCCATGTGTGTTACGCACGCCAGGCAAGGGCACTTCAAAGCAAAATCCCACGGGTCTCGCTCGATACATTACGCTGTTTAAGATAAGCAGGTAGTCATTTATAATTAATATTGCATCTAGAATCGCACCATTGTTTTCCGGGGGTTTTCTCTCTCCTTGCATTGCTTGTTATGTCACGAAAATATTCATTGTATTGATGTATTCATGATGCCAATTGTTTACCCAGAAAAGCCTCACTGTGTCCCAATACCTTTTCAGGAGCATTGAAAGCGTTTAGCCAACGCCATTAACGGCTGTTTGACTTTACATAGGAGGAAGCTGGAGTACAGTACTCTGACAAAACTCACCACACATGTAGGAGCGAGGGAAGTAGCCTCAGCACTAGCATCTCGTGACCAACCTGCAGCCCTTAAACCAGCAACATTCAGCAACATTTGGCCGTCACCAATTTAGTGGTTATTTTTGTGCTGCTAACTTCTCAAAATTGTATTTTTTCCCATTTGCTTAGTTTACACATTGGAACGTGTTGCTTTGTTACGTGTAAAGTAAACCTCGGTCTCTTGAAACAGAGACTTGTGGTCTCGATGGACGCTTACAACTGATATAATCTCTATAAAAAGTTAGCAGTGTCTTTTGTCCGTATGTGCGTCAGTCTGCGCTACGCGACTGCCTCTAACGGCCTAGTAGCGTTTCGTGAAGGACGCTACTCAGCACATGGAGGCAGTCGCCCTCCAAGAACAACAGCGGGCGGAGGAGCGACGCTCACAACAACGAGCCGGGCGCATAAAACTCAGCAATATGGCAAGGTAGGGAGGGCACAGGTGGTGCCCCAGCCAGTCATCTCAGTCAGGCAACAAATGGCACCTCTGGTCTGTCCCGTGACCTCCTGCGAGCGAGCCTTTGACACTCTTGCGTGATAGCCTCAAGGTGCACCTGGCCTGGCACACCTTGGTGGCGACGTCACCGCCAACTTAGTGGCGAACGACGCTTGTTGTTGTTACGCTAGCGGGCGTCTCCTGATTGGTCCAGGCTCGGCACGTGCCGTGCCCCCCCCCCGGACCAATGGACGCGCGGGGCAAATGGGCGCACTTTGGGGAATCTGATCGGTTACACAATGGAGGAGGATGAGGTGGGAGAGAGACGAGGTGAAGACAAGGTGACCGGGAAACAGAGACGAGGTGAAGACAAGGTGACCGGGAAACAGAGACGAGGTGAGGACGAGGCCACAGGGAGACAGAGCAGAAGCTGAGTAACCTAAGAGTAAGTACATAACCCGGACTAAGGCCCGAATATCGTGCCCGAACAGCCTAGTACTGTAAAATGTAGCAGCCCATACGGCTGTTACCTGGTTGTATTATTTGTGTAGGTGCAAATGCCAGAACTAGAGTGAAAACGTGACAGTTTGCAAGCTTTTGTCAATCTACACTTGGACAAAGGCCACCCCCAACGCTGTTGCAGTCATGCGGCTTGTTTGCTCATACTTTAAGCAGGCTGGTCAGAGCGAGTTTGTGAAGGGGAGCGACCTAGGTGTAACAACAACCAACAGTGACCCGGAATCAAACTTAGATGACCAGGGTTCATAGCACGATGTGCTAACCACTACACCACCGTTCAACCTCTCTTATCACAACACTGTGCTGTTTACTATATTCTGATGTGCCCGTGTACTGTTTTGTGATTAAACCAAAATGCATTATTATTGTCGAAGAAATAAGAAACGTCATACCGTCTCCATTCTTATCGAATGAGGAAAAGACATCCTTGAGTTTATCCCGGCGTCTCTCCAGGAAAACGCAGAACTCCTTGTAGTCAAGTCGGTGATTCCCATTGCTGTCTGCCTCCCACATGAGCCGCTACGGAAAGAGCCGAGACAGAACGATGGTCTTGAACATCGAGGTGTCGTGGCCAAAGGGCCTTGATGTCAACACAAATCGCCAACGCTCTCCACCTTCTTGCCAGATCCTGCAGCGGTCGCGCAGTCAACACACGACCTTCCTTCCCCCAGATCTCATCTCATTATCAGAAACCGCTTAATCCTGTACAGGGTCGCGGTGAGCCGGAGCCTATCCCGGCAGACACGGGGCGCAAGGCAGGGCTATACCCATGATGGGACGCCAGTCCGTCACAGGGCATCGGGGGCAATTTATTCCGTAGGCCAATTAACCTATGCAGCAGCATGTCTTTGGACTGTGGGAGGAAACCGGAGTGCCCGACGAAAACCCACGCGGACACGGGGAGAACACGCAAACTCCACAAGAAAAGGCACCCGAGCCGAGATTCGAACCCGGGTACCTTCTTGCTGTGAGGCAGCAGCGCTACTCACCGCGCCGCCGTGCCGCCCCATATTATATATGTATTGTAATATATATGTATTAATAAGGGGTGCGAGAATATATTTTAAGAACCAAAGGGGGTGCAGGCTGCAGTAAAGGTATCAATCTTTTGGTATTGTGGAGGCCCCAAATAAACACCGCTGTTGGGTATTCCCACCCCTTCCAAGTCACCTGTCCAGCGGGCAAGTAGGGAAGAGGTCACACGCCCTCTAGAGAGGAGCTCTCTAGCGCACCCCCTAGCAGCATCCCTTCTGCCAGCAGTGGCCGTGAGCGAGTTCATTGCAGGGCTGCGCCTGTGCACCAGTGCAGTCTCGTCAGTGGGAACATATCCCGTTGTGCGAGCGGATATAATTACCTACGTGCGCCTCACCTATGCTGTAAGTCACACCACTCTGTACATCTCTGTGTTTTTGCAAATTGCCGTAATCTGGGCACAAATAGGAGTGAGTCGCGTTGGGGAATTACGCGTGAGGACCATGCAAGTTTGTTATAAAGGCTTGTTAGGATACGAATCCGTTGCGCGCAATTGCTTTATTAAGCAGAACTTATACAGTACATCATCATCATCGTTAGAAACCGCTTAATCCTGTACAGTGTTGGGGTGAGCCAGAGCCTATCCCGCCAGATAAAGGGCACAAGACAGGGCTATACCCAGGATGAGACGCCAGTCCATCACAGGGCACCGGGGGCAATTTTGTCAGCAGGCCAATTAACCTATGTAGCATTTCTTTGGACTGTGAGAGGACACCGGCGTGCCCGGCGAAAACCCACGCGGACACGGGGAGAACATGAAAACTCCACACAGAACCTCCCCCGAGCCGGGATTCGAACCTGGGACCTTCTTGCTGTGAGGCGGCAGCGCTACTCACCGCGCCACCGTGCTGCCCTTATATAGTACAGTACATGGAAAGTCAGATTCGTTCATGAAGTGTTTGCCTTCACAGCATACATTTCAATAAAACCTGCTGACTGCAGAGATCTGCGTGTTATCTGCGAATTGTAGCCTTGCCAGAATAGTGCGTAACACTGCACACTGGGTGAAAGTGTACTAACTGCCTACACACATCAATGGATGGGCCTCACCTCAACAATGCATGTTGAGGTGAGGCCATCCATTGATGCACTGTTATGCTTGTTTATAAAAGAACCATACGCTTTGAGCTATACAACAGATGTGTGGCTCGTGGCAGGTGTGTGTAGTGTCTAGCTCACTCCGTTATAAACCCGTGACCCGAGTTCGATTCGCGGTCATGACCAAAATAAGTGACGAATATTAGAAGTAGGTCCTGCGCCTCCCATAGATCAATTCAGCATTAAATAAGTACCTGGTGTGGTGTGTAAACATCAGCGCTTGGGAGACAAAGGCAGTCGGACGAGTTGCTGGCCACCCATCCCCTCGTGGACCATGCTGGCCTTGATAGGTGTTCGCTAACAGCCTGCGAAAGGCTACATGGGGGCTCTTTGGCTTGAGGAAGTTGGCTCATCAATAGAGTTTGCAGCTCAATTGCACCTGAATTACTGATACCTAGGGCTGATTATTCCCCACGGACTTCAAAACTGTCTGAACCTGTCACGGGGCTGAGTAAAGTTTTGTCGCAAGATGTGGCACGTAAGGTAAGGACACTGTGAACCTGTGCAGAATATAGATCAAGAATGTGTAAATGAAGCATATCATAAAGACGCATAATCTCCAATATGTGTTTTCCCAGCCATAAATAACTATGGTCAAGTGGTAGCTGATCCTGTCCTGAGCCTCTCTTAGGTTGAGCCAGCTTACATGAATGGCTACGTAGCGTGGCATATCAACGCACGCTGTTGGAGAGACAAAGGCAGCCAAGGCAAGGAGCCAGCCATCCCGACTTCCTGCGTGCTATGCCTTTTCCCAGCCAGCCTTAATAGGTGCTCACTAACATCACACAGAATGTAAGACTAACCTGTGTATGTCAAGGATTGCTGAAAAGTGTCACTGCCCACACCAACCCACGTGAACGCACGTGTAACTGCTTGCATGTGCCCCGCTGTGACAAGCGGGGCACATTACTGCACAGTAGTGAGATAACACGTGCTTAGCCGGCACAATTCGTCGGCTGCGGTGTGACATGCAACGGCGGCAGCAGCAGACTATGCCGCCGACCTTCTGACAGACAGTAAGGGTCATTCGCACACAGGGGAATCTGTCCGCGACGACTGAGCCCCTTTGCAATGTGTCCTAGGTTGGGTGTCCAACTCACCTCCTCATCCCCGGGCAGCAGGGTCATCCCCAGACTGCGCAGTCCTGTTCTCAGCTCATTGAAATCAATGCGACCGTTGCCGTCCGTGTCCAGGCTTTTAAACAGCTTCTCCGTCCTCGCCTGCAAAGCCGACATTGGGAAAGGGTCTCCCAAATAAATTTCTGCTCCTGCGGTAGAGGTCACCAGGTGTGCCACTTGGGGTCACCCAGATGGGCCGCGAGCATAGGACGAGATGGTTCCTTCCCACTGGTCGAGAGCTGCACTGGGGGGCGAGATTCAGAGAAGGGCATCTGCATTGTCGCTCTTGCTCACGTGACTGTAGGGGGGCGGCTGCTGTGGGTTTAACCCCTTGACTGCCAACGTTCCAACCACGAAACATCCCGCTGTGTCAGGCGCTTACACATCCGCGTTGAGTGCGCCGGTCTACATTTGATGAGCGGCGTCATTCTCTCATTTAGAAACCACAGGGCTGGATTTTAATATAATTTACATATTGTTTGAATTGCGCAACTTTTTGTAAAGTGGTGTTGAGATGTAACGATATTGGATATGTGGGGGAAAAAATACCGAAATGTTGAAATATAAAACATTGAAATATAAGAAATCAATATTAGGTCCATTGAAATGTCTATACGTCCATGGCAGGACTTTTCGACTTATCTGGCAGTTTTGGAGATATATTGCCAGCCTCCCTGCTTTTTGCGATGTGTGAACGCAAGCTCGCTGCTGTTAAAGGCTGCTCATGGTCCAAAGTTCAGTAAGAACAACAATTTAGGAGAAACTAAAAGCTGATTAATCCATATTCGATTTGATAGACACTAAAACCTTATCTCGCCAGACTCATTGCAGATCGCATTAGCTGTCTGAAGCAATACAAACCTATGCAACTGTCTACATTACACCTACAGTAACTACAAAATACAGAAAAGATATTAAAAACTACATATCTGTGTTCAGGGGTGGACTTTGAAAAAAGAAAGAAGCATAAGAACGCATTCAGGTCCGCGTCCCATTTAGAGCGGAGGTCTTGGGGTCCCCCCCCCAGAAAATGATGCGTTTGTGAAAACGCTGTGACTTCTGAGTGGGAGAACTTTTGATATTCTATTTAAAATAAAATAAAAGTTGTTTCATATTTACGTAAGTGCAGTTAAAATTTTACACTATCACGTTCATGATAGTTGTGGGCTATAACTCAAGTGGTCTACCTTTATAAAACATACCGTCTGTAAAACGTCACTCTCACTCAGTCCATTTGAAATAACAAACTCTTTGCATAATTGCAGATAAAAAAAACGTTAAGTGAAACAGATATCCAACACTTTTAAAACAACAAGATATCTTAATAAAGTGAATTAATGTAATTCGTTTTATTGAAAAATGAAGTAAGACCTCAGCACGCAGTTCAGCAAAACCATACAGCCATGAAAGTGCAGACAAGCAAAGTGCAGGCCGACAACCAGCAGAACTTCAAAGTCAACGTCACCCCTGCCAAAACACCACGGTGTCACAATGTGCACCGTTACTTCATTGTCGCACTGCGCCCGTAGGCTTGAAGCAGGGATGCAAGATATTTAATAGCTTATTTGCGGTCCCGAAACATTTGAAAGCGTAAAGGTGGCACGGCACATTGGCGAGCATTTGTTGTGGCAAATTGTTGAATTTCCAGCAAACACTGCCAAAGAGACCTTTGAAAAATAAAGCCACTAGTTGTACGCATATTTACACATTCAAGGCACTATTAACAGCTTCTGCTTGTGACAAAAGTTTAATGCCATGCTGCGTTAACCTGCAAGTACTTACTTACATTGCATACTCTGGAGTAGTTAATATACTTATGTGATGGTGGGAAACAGACCTATTTTCTGTTTTATCCTCAGTGGTGGTGGGTAGGCTGTGAGTATGGAACCAAAACCGTTTTGACCCAGAGTGGGCTTCTTGGTTGAAATGAGATAAGGATTTATGCTCTTTCTCTTTCATGTTTGCCTCCTTACCTCGCACTGAATATATATATGTTTGCGTGTATACACTTGAAGTAATTCTCTCATGCAGAACGGCTCTTCAGTTACAAAAGGTTACAAAGTGATAGCAACCAATAATTTCAGTGTAATTAGTAGAGGCAGTGCACTGCTCACACCTTTAAGTTACTGACTCACTTGGAATAATGTCATGAAGATGGTACATTTTAACACATTTACCCATTATCTTCATAGCGCCACACAAACAATGGATACTCAAATTGAAACCCTGTATTTTGTAAAAGCAGCTTATCAGTTCTGTGCCACCAGCCATCGCCCCAATGCTCTTCTTCCCTAAATAGCAAACTACCGCATCTTAATAGTTTCATAAAGCATAGACAATTGCGTACAAGTAGAAAATTATAAAAAAAAACAGCGTTGCCTATATGTATGCGAAATGGAAATGTTAACAAGGTAATGTGAACTGAATAAAAAAAACGAGGTATATAGTGCTGCATGTCCAATGTCACGTGGCATATGCAGCGATTGCTAGTAAGCACATTTTGAAGGCCCAACAATCGTTGTAACTTGTAAACATTCATATATGGCACACTAACTTGATATTTTTTGCTCACTGCAGACTTGAAGAGTATACAGACATGCGCAGGGTAGTCATAAAAGCACACCGTTTGGCTATGTACAATAACATATAGCAATGTTTGTAAATAATGATTAAACCTAACACAACAAGCGAATGCATGCAGGCTGAAAACACAATGAATTAACAACTTAAAGGTGTGCTCGCAAACAGCAAGAGTGACTCACATTACACCTTGCCTGCATGCCATGTGATGTGATCACCACATGGCATGCACAAAGCTCTCAGCCTTGTCGAAGCCAACTGTGTTCAACCACCAGTAACTGCAGGTGACAACACTTCTCTTTGGGTTTCTTCCCTTGAACTGCTTCACTTTGGATTTTCTTCCCATGGTCTATTCTCTTCAAAGCTCTTGTAACCTTGCTCAATAAAAAAATCAGTTGACTCGTGCATGTTACTATTTTTATGGTGCTGTTTGTTGCCGGCATTTCAACGATTTGAGCACAAGGGCCCGTGCTCAGCAAATGTGTCAAAAAAACAAGTTGTCAACACAGGCATACGATGCAAACTATGACAATCTTGCTTTATTTCCGTATTGTGTTACCAACTGTTATTAATGAACATGATTTTTTTTTAAACCTCATGAGTAGAATTTTTTTTAAAGTAAAATCACCAAGAGGTGGAAAAATATTAGGTGAGTTTCTGAGCTCATTAGGAAATCATAAGGTAAATGTTTATGTTGGGGCAAATGTGCATTTTAAGTATGCAACATTTTATTTTAAAAAAATGTCTTGGCAAATATGTACATTAAACTCACGTCTTCACATAGATAAACCACCTTGACTGCCTTGGACTGTGTTTAAAAAACCACGCGAGATTTGGTCTATAAATCTCCAAGAAGTGATAAATGTAGTGCACGAATATTGCAAGGCTTACTAAACAACTGATAATATAAGTTTTTGGGCATAGTAGTTGACCATTAAACCATCATATCAAACTTTGCCAATGACTTCAGAGCTTTGGACAGAATCATATATTTTTATTTCCCCCAATATTCTTTCCATCACCACCATGTTACTGGTGTAACAAAAACACCACAATTACATTTAAAAAAAAAACCTTGAATATACAACATTATAAAACAAAAAGCACACTTAACGTAATCAGCAACTCTGTAGTAACAACTTTTGAAGTGTCCGAAGTTGCGTTGGTAAACCTTTATCAATCACTTTACAAAAGTAATAGGACACGAAACAGTTTGCTCTCAAAAAATTAACTCGAAGGCTTTCATGACCAATGTAATCCATAACACAACAAGTGAGTTTGTGCTCAAGCCTGTCGGAATAGATCTCAGTGCTATTAGGAAATAAAAGCGAAAGATACTGCTGGGAGCACACAACACCACACCTAAAAAACACAAATTAATTTGCCATTACACCGTGCAAGCTGAGCTTGTCCTTCCCTTGTAACCCACGTGATTCGATCAGAATTTCCCTGAACAAAGCATGCGACCAAACGCCCAGCCGTGTTAGAGATACCATGATTTTGGAGCACGCGTTCATTACGTCTCATCTGAGATTCTGAACTTGCAGACAGCAGCCGAAACAATGGAAAAAAAAGTTAGATGGAAGACAAGTTTGGCAGAGTGTCGAAGAGTGAGGCATAAGGTTTCCTTATTTCATGGCCTTCCTCCCGGACTCGCAGTTGAGAAGTTCCCATTATCGCGACGTCACACCCAATACCCGTTTAAGGTTCTCGTAGACGACGTAGCTGATGCTGACGGCTGGGATGACCTTCATGAAGTTGGGCGTGATACCGCGGTAAAGCCCTAGGGGGCCGTCGTTCTTCACGATGTTCCGGAAGAGCCCCACCATGGACAGCTGCGGTCCTCCCTCCATTGACGCTGAGGTGGCACAGGGCAACGAAATGAGAGGCGTCATCGTCAACGAATCGCTCACCTATTTCATACAAGCATGGAGTGGACGAGTCGCCTGGTTCACATTTCCTAGTTCTAGCATAACTGCCGGTCTTCTGATTAACACTAGACATCCCCTACAGCTTAAAAACAAAAAGCCAAAAATCAATTTCCAAGCATTCATTAAAACGTACTAAACCTCTCACCAACGTTATCACATGCATGTAAATATCAGATTACATTTTTTTTTAACCACCAATCTAAGGCAGGACACGCTTCATGCATTAATTATTTGGCCGATAACATAATATATAGGAAGCAGTGTGTGACAATATGGCGCCGGCAAACCGCCTGGCAGCCTCCTCCGCCTCTCTGCGCTTTCCTCGCGCCTCTGAGTCCTTCTCTCGTCAAATCAATATCTTCGACATTGAATGAATATGTGCGCGTTATAAATGTAAAATTATTATTATTATACAGCTCAATAATTCTATCAATTTGCCATCAGCTCCAAAAAGGGACACGCCGTGGCCATAATTCCAGCATTGGCAATCAGTCGGGGGCGACACCACAAGATCACTGCGATGGGGGAACTCAGATTTTGAAATCTTCCACGCGCCGAAAAAAAATCGGTTTAACGCGGTGAAAACGCTCCATCGGCCGCCTTCCGACACCAGCCCCCGGTGCGTGTCGTACCTTGCGCCTGCATGCGCGTGCGGATGAGCGCGAGCGGGTAGCTGGCCACCTGCCCGCAAGAGCTGGATGCAGTGCCGCACGCCAGCAGCACCAGGATGCCCGGGTCAGCCGTGTCCTTGGCGTACTTGGTCAGCCACATGTTTTTGAGCGTCTTAAAAGCAAAATAAAATAAAAACGCACGAGTCATTTCATCCATCCATTGTCAGAAACCGCTTAATCCTGTAGAGGGTCGCGGTGAGCCGGAGCCTATCCCGGCAGACACAGGGCGCAAGGCAGGTGCTATACCCATGATGGGACGCCAGTCGATCACAGTGCAAATGCATGAGTGTAGAAAGTTTTACGATTGTAGTAACAACCTCGTTAATTGTCACACGCGGTAGACGTAACGCTGCATTTATTATGAAGCTGGATAAAAGGAGCAGTGATAAAGCGGTCATTATATTCAGTTACGTCAGTCTGCACTGTGCGTTTATGAAGGCCGGAAGCGTAGATTTTATTGCACTGCCCTCTTATGCCAACAGAGTAGCCATGCAGCCAATAACCGCCTCGTTTTATGACACTACAAACAAACGCATGTTAATAACACTGCCTCGAAAAGAAAGTGTACATTAGCACATAGAGAGGCCAGAAATATACAGAATTTACCTGTCCAGCCTCTCTGCTGTGAAAAAGGGCCACTGCCCAAACCGTCACCAATTTTCTACTTTTTTTAAACAGCAAAAAATCCAATGCGACAGTTACAGCTCAGTTGACACACACGTCACACATCCTCGGCGGGTCAGGCAGGCAAAGCCGGACAGGAATTGTTGTAATCAGTACTGACCTCATAGATGGCCAGGTCTATTCCTGCATAGGGGATGATCCCAATGATGTTAGGGACATAACCCTTGTAAAAGGCGATCACCCCCTCCTTCATGAAGATCTTCTTGGCGCAGTCCACCATGCCCGTGTACTGCCCCGTCTTGCGCAGTGTCAGCCTTGTCTTTAAAACCTGCCGAGCAAAAATAATCAGGCAAGGCAAATTGTGCATACGCTTGGCTTTTGCAATGCTCTCCCAAAGGCGTTTTGTCCTCAGAAGTCTTGAATCTGGCAGTTACTTTTCGAGCGACACAATGACATGATGTAAAACATAATGACGGCATTGAGAGCTAAAGTGCGCGCATGATTTGAGATCTCATTGCCTTGGCAATTGGAGGTGTTTAGTTTAGCGCTGTTGTTTTATCACCAAGTTTTGGGTAATCCTTTCAACAATGTGGCCAGTTTTTCATAGGGCAAGTCCATTTATAGCAATCAGACCCGATACTAAAGTATCTTCATTTGTCAGTTATTGTGACCCCAGTTAGAGACGGACAAAGCTCACACATAAGCATCAATGTGAGAAAGCCATTTAAAAGAAGGATGACACGCTTAAGTAATGTTGACAATATCTATTCCTCACTGGTTAACTTTTAAGGTAAGACCATCCCATTGTCTTAAGCTGTAGCTATGACCGTTGTAGGTACCATCGTTGAGTTCTCACCTCCATCGGGTAGATGATGGTCTGAGCCGTGGCCCCAGCAAGAGACCCGGCCATGAAGCGCTCATGGATCCCCAGACTCACATTATTACTTCCAATGAACTTCTTGATCTGAGCAGGACAAAGTCAAAAAAGCAATTTTAATAACAATAATAATCATAGTACAATTTACAATATAGCATTATATTGATAAAAATGCTGATTAAACAATGCGATTACAGGGTAGGTTGTGAGAGAATATACATGACCAACAATAGGATAAAAAGAGCATTGAATACCATTGTAAATGAAGATGTCTTAATTGAGCCACATCAGGTTATGTGCAGCACAATTCCTACCAATTTGCTTTACTAGGTCAAAGGCAGTTTTAATATGAAGAGGTGACAAAATAGCTATCTTCGACTCCTAATGATCTCCCCTGTAGGCCCACCTGTTCATAAGCCATGAACTTGATGGCGGTCTCCGGAGCAATTTTTATGACATTCACTCCGTTCCCCCTCCACAACGACGAGATGCCGCCCTCCTTGATCATCTGCTTGAAGCCCGTCAGGATGCTGATGTTGTTGGATTTTGACGCGTGCACCTGTAAACACAACACCACTGCAGCCGTCACACGGGGGCAGGCGATAATCGACACGCGAAGGAGACGCCTTGGCGGCGATTCGTAGCTCGAGGTTTTTATGTCGTGCCGAGCGACGAACTTTGCGCAGACTGCACCCAGGCTTGAACGTGTCATCGATGCGTCATTGTATAGTGACCCCCATAAAATAGGTTATTGAAGTATTATAAAATATCTATGAAGGTATGAGAGCTCAATAAGGTTGATTGTAGCGCAAAAGCAGGAATTTTAAAATGATACGGTGTTAATGTTTCAGAACAGTAAACGGTAAACGTAAAACCCTTGGGTATTGTGCAGATAACTTTTCCGTTTATGAAGGATTAAAACCCGGTACCTTCAGTGCGGACATAGGTAGATATATATATAAACAAACACTTGCCCCATTATACATTGATTGAACGGCATGAATAATAATAATAGCATTTTATAGAGCGCCTTTCACCCGAGGATCACAAAGCACTGCACAAGGGCCGCGGAGAGAACGGAATGTCAAGGTATTCATGCAGATCCCAGGCTCATTATCGTACTACAAGCAGCACAACACGGTACCTGCATGAACACTTTCATGCGGTCGAGGGGGGCAGTACCCGTCCTGGACACGGCTCCGGCCGCCCCCCCTGCCATCAGCTGCCTCAGCCACATGCCCGACTTGCGCTCCTCCTCCGTGAACTCATCGGGCACCGTCAGGCTGTCCCCCACATCGAAGATCTGCGCAGAGAAGACACGGGGGTGGGGGCGATGTGATCGGAGGCGTCTGTGCCGGTGGGCCGTCCGTGCGTACCGTCGAACAAGCAGGCGGCAGAACGTCGATGTGAACGGTCGTGAAGTAATCCGAGGCCTTGACGAAATGTTACCGTTTAAATATATCTTTTCGGTGTCTTATTAGCGGCCCGCAAAAATCTCAGCAAGGGAGCAATGATAATCACATCAACAATGAGCTACCTTTATTGTATCTCCCAAATGTACGTAGTCATTAAACCCTTCCTCTATGCCTGCCTCTTCAAACGCAAAGCCTCCCATTCCACATCGACGAATGTAGATCACTGAGCTGCAGGTGCAGCAGTAGACACCGCGCTGCTGCTGTGCACCTGCACCATCACATTCCGTTGCTGATGCCGCCAAAGACTAAAGCTGCTCTTTTCAGGGCAGGGGCTGAATTTATACTGACAGTAATGTGCTTTCGGTTGATAATCGCCTTAACTCAAACTACTGTACATTAATAGACACGCTAGATACTGCTCGCACACTGGGCAAATGCAATGGCAGAGAAGTGACTCCTGTTAGGGATTTGCGCTTTTACTGATGAGCCCTCGAAGGAAAGTACGGTGTTGTATTATGACAAGATTAGTGGCCGAGCTGTCTTTGCAGGTAAAAGTCAGTGTGAATACTTTTACTCACTTCGTTCTCAATTTCACAACAGACAGTCGTGAGCGTAGGCAGCTGGCGGAAATTATGTGAATGTAATGGTTTGCCTCGTGAGATGCAGCTCCATTAAATTTGCGGACACTGACAGAGTGCGATATGAAACGTGGTGGTCTCTATAACAGTGGGCTAAACTGCCGTTAGATTGCGTGCTCTCTACATGCAAAGCATGTCGCTGTCTACACTGGATAGAGGCTAGCCTCTTGGCACAATATGCCCTCTACCTACTATCCATCTGTTGCTGGGAAAATAGTCGTGATCTGTCTCAACATCCACAGACGAGATCATTGCAAATTCTAAGAAATTAGCTCTTCTTAGTGAATATTTACTTTCACATATAAAACAACCAAAACCAACAGCATTTACCTAGTAGGCCCGTACCTAGGTGGTTTGACTCAGGCCACCCAATATGAGTTTAAAACATCAATGAGCCTAAATAATTTTCAATTCAATTCAACCTTATTGTCAATTCTGCCATATGTACATGACATATAGAGGATCGAAATGCCGTTTCTCTCAGACCCCGGTGTTGGCATATACATGGACTGAAACACAACAACAAAGGTTTAAAAATACTATGATAAAAAACTAAATACTAACAATGTTTTAATATTTACAAGTTAAGCTAACTAAGGGGTCGGGGGGGGGACACTATTGATGTAACTGCAATATCAGCCCTGGGAGTTTTAACGTCACCAACGCCGTTTCAAATCCTTTCATCAACAATGCTTGAAAGCCACGTTGAGACGGCACCGGAAATGCAGGCTAATACGTACAAATCTCAAATATCCTTTATTTGCAATGGCATAATGAACGGCTTTGTGACGACCCATGCTGGGAAGTGCCACTCACGGTGGAGTGTTTCCAGTAGAGGATGATCTCGCGGATGTTGGCTGCTGGGTGCAGGAGATGGTAATCCCTCCACTCACTCCAGTCTATGGTCATCGTGCCATCCTTGTCCATGCTGTAACCGGCAGGGAGGGTTTCACATTACTCTGTGAGCAGTCGCGATACCATATTCTTCCACCGCAACGCACGACGGTATTCTAACTCGACGAAAGTGCGAGTTGTACCAAGATGCATATTTCACCGTTAGACTGAATGCGAATATTGTAATGCGAATAGTGAATATTGTAAATGCTGTAAATTCTGGAAAGCAACTTTTTTGTCAGCAGAGGGCTGTGCAACCAAATCTGTTCTTGTACTGTATTATGTTCCAAGAGGTATGCTCGCTACCGTCAACCTGCAATGACCAGCGTGGTGAGGTATGTTCTAATAACTCCCGACGACTCACACCGAATAGGAAGGCCCTTATTTGGCAATGGATTGACAAATGCTAAACATAAACTTGATCAAGTTGTAATTCCTACACTTGCTACAATGCAAGAGCCTTGAAAAGCACATCGGTGTCGAAATTTCTAATTGGACGTATCAACACGTGATGTTTTTCTTTAACATTGTTTATCACAGTACTATATTCTCAGCCTAAAGGTGAAATTAGCTATCGGTTTGCGAATGAATAGCCTTGCATGCCTTCAAGCAATGAATAGCACCATTTTTAAAACGAACATCCTGTTCTCTGTAAGCAATGAAACGCTGTGATGAAGCATGCTGATGGCAACAATGACCTAGAGAACAGGGCATGTCCATGTGTGACCAGTCACCTCTTAAACACTCAGTAGGATTAACCTCAATTCTATTTCAGTGTGCCAAATGAGCTGGTGGAGGTGCTACAGCACACACACACATATCCAATGAGTTTCAATCAGCATTAGGTAATTTTATATATTGTCAGGTACATAATATTGTGGACGTGTTTTAGTGCAGTGAAGTGTTGTTATTGATCAATGGGGACACTGTGCTTAAATGCGTTGTACAAAAATTAAGGGAAAATGTTAGTTTGACTCTAGTAATCGCGTCCTTAAAATTATAAAAAAATACTTAAATGTACTTGCCGACAAAAGTTAATGGTAGGGCTTTAAAATGTCTGTTTTATACTGATGTATCACCTATGTTTATTTACATCACAAGCACCCATTTTTTTATAAACTCACAGCACTGATCACCAACACTGATTTACACCAGAAAAATAAATAGGAGGCTCCTTCAGAGTATAGACAACGGTCATTATCTATTATGTAAACCCACCAGAGAATCGCATTTCTGCTATAAGTGGTGATTTCTATTTTAATCTGTGCTTGTAAACCACTGCCAATTATTATGTTTGGTTGCATTAAATTTCAGCATAGTACTTGCCTACGACCGAATCACTTTGAATGCGGCTGATGTCATTAGATCTCAAAAGCCAAGCTGGATTGAGCCTAGTTAGTACTCTGATGTGTGACCACCAGGACAGGGCCTGCCAGGTTTTGTAGGTGTGGAGCTGTGAGCTGGCCAGGAGATGGCAGTGCAGAGTATAATATCCTCAGAAAGGTTGATTTTCTCTGCACACGTAGATTCTCATCCTAAATAAAGTCGCATGCTCAAGACTCAGTGAGGTTTTCCTGGGTGACTAACTGGCATTGTTACTGTTACTTAGTGGATGTCATGAGCATTTTGAGACAGCTTGTGAATTCTGCACAGTAAAATAATGTCACGATTACGATGACGATATTCAACATGTTTACTGCCACCAATTAGACGTATGGACACGGGCACAGAACGCCGACAGCAGATCAGTTGGCTGACTGGGGTGGCGTTCAGTTCAGTAGGTAACACGTAGTAATCATGGACCTAAATAGAAACGTACATATGTATACACATTGCTCATGAAACTACTACACAGATTTCATTGGCAATGTGAAGCCAGCGCATACTCAGCTTGCATACTGTAGTTTAATAAACTGCAGGAACTGTATATTCATTTCACTCGTATTGAGCAGCTAGATGCACAACAGTGGCATGCCAACTACTTACAAATTGATTGTGCCAAACATTTTCCCCCTCCTGATTCTGCCGGTTTAGTGAAGGCAAGGAGGAAGGAATGAAACAAGGATTTAAAGACAATCAAAAGGAGAATGTTTGAAAGGGCTAAAAAAAAACACAGATAAGTTAGTAAGTTCACAGTGCAAATTAAGAAAACAAGCGTTGGTGATGTTCATATAAAAGCTTGTCAATTTTAACACAAGAGGTTGTGAATGAAGGTGACAAAAAAGGATTAGATTACAATTGACACGTTGCTACTGTAACTGAAAGTGAGTATAGGGTTAATCAACTTATTTCAAAATTTGTATTGATTAAGTTATAAATGGAATATGCACTGCCATTGATAACTCAGTAGTAATAGTACTTTGGCTTAATTTATGATAGACATACACATTATGTTAAATACATGAGAATATTGTGACTGGTAAGGCTCGATTAGAGCGTTGTGTGTCGCCATGTGTTGGGTGACGATAAGACCACTATATTTATTATTTTTTACATCAGGCTCCACTGAAGGAAACTGGAGAGAATACATAATGTTATCTCCCATAAGCTATTTAAAAAATGTAATAGAGTATGCGGAATGCTGTAATTTTAAACGGTAGAAAGTAATAGTGTTAAGTTATTTTAACATGTAATGGTAAGTTAACATACAAGACATAAGTTTTAAAATGTCTTTTAGCCCTGTTAATTATATGCATACAAATGTATGTGTATAGTAGTTATATTAAAAAAAAACATCTTGTGCGATTACTCCAGAAGAATATTGGACAATGAGACAGATTGCCAACTGGTTCGTGACTGACATACAATAATTTATGCTGTTGAAAATGAGTACCATGGTATTTGATATGTACAGGGAAGTAGACCTTGGCACTGTGGTTGAAGGTACTAAATGACAAAGATTGTTAGAGACACGTTAAGTGGTAAACCTTGGACTCCAAGCAAACGCTGCACTCGCCTACCAAGCTATCACAGGCAGAGACTCGCATTGACAGGCGTTAGACAAGCAAACGTTGCGTTACTTGCCCGCAAGGCGATCAGAGTTGGAGACGCGGCACATTGACAGATGTTACACAAATCACTCGCAATCCCTTTTTGAAGCGGCAAAGAAAATGAGACACAAGAAGGAACACAAAACTCCACATGCACGCGCGCGCTTGCTGCTGTCAGATGGCACCGCGGATGTGCCGCTGCCCCCATGGCGACTCAGTGGAGTGGGTCACTGGCTTCACAGTAGATTTACACAGAAACACTTGTTTTAAACATTCCTGTACTGTTTAGATATGGCAGGCCAAATAAACATTTGGGCTAACATATTCATACAGTGCAAGAAGTTGTTTGTGTTTATTTTTTTCCCCCCAAGTATTTTAAGTGTCTAAAGTTGATCTGAAAATGCAATGCTGTTCATGTAGCGGCGAGATGATATAACTCGTCTGGATAACTACGCCCACAAGCGTCTTACCTCCTGAGGACTTTCTCAGCCTGGGAGAGGCTGATCTCGACCCCCAGACTTTGCAGAGATTGCACGATCTCGGCGGCATCGATGCGTCCTGCCGTGGACTCAAAGTTAGAACAAAAACAACTGAAGGACAAACACAACACCCAGCATATACAAGCAGGTTTTCAGTCTCTTATCCAGCCATATTAACACAGTTTTAAAACCCTCTCATTCCACTGCTGGATGAAGGCCTCCCCATGCAGTAGCACAGCATGGTTGGCATGGGCCCTGGCCCAAGTAATGGAATGGGACCCTCTGTTTAATTTCCCCCACTTCTTGGCCTGGGACGAGGCGGCTAATACCTTGTCAGAACATTGAGGCAGACGCTGGATTTTAATAAAGGCAGCCATCTATCAATAACTGAGTTCTCAAGTACAGCATAGCAAATGTATGGTCTTAGTCCATCACCAGTGTCAGTATTTCAAGTTCCCCTTAGTTTAGTTTATTCCAGTCTTGAGAATGTAAAGTTTTGGTTTGACACGTGCAAGCCTCTTTGCATGACAAATAAAACATCTGCCACTATTGTCGCGAGAGGCTACCGAAGTGATTTCAGAAGTGCCTTAAAGTGGTTCTGATATGATCTTGCAGGAACGTTCACTCCACAAGGGAGTGCAGCACTGCGAGCTGTAAGAGTTAAAAATGTTTAATTTTGATCTCATGACAAGATGTTTATAGTACGTAAAATAAAATATAACTTTTAAACTATAAAGGGGACGAGGTTACCTTGTCATTACGTGCTATATACTGCTATACTGTACTAACATAGTGCAAGTGCAATGTGCGTCAATGCTCTCGCATCCATGTTCCCCACCTCCACCAACCCACACTGACAAGAGTGGTGAAATATGATCAAACAACCGCCAAGATCCATTCGCTGTGTAATGGGTCCTCATACAGCAGTGGACTGACAAAGAACTGTGCAATGTACGTGTTGTATGCCTGTTCATAATTAACGCAAATTTCACTGAAAGTGCGTTTGATTTATTCAGCTTGTGTTTTTCCACCAGTGAACATGTTTGACTGCGAAAGAAAGCAACGCAAGTCAGTGCACGCTCGTCTTGGCACCTCAGGGTTATTACCGTCGTTATTTTTGTCAAGGCTCTTGAAGACGAGTTTGAGCTTCTTCTCGTGGTCCCGCAGGTATTTCTCAAACTCCTCAAAGTCCAGTTTCCCGTCTTTGTCTTTGTCCGAGATCTTGAAGATTTCCTGCACTCCAGAAACGCCACAAGCCCTCACTTTTGTAATCAACCTAAAAGCCAACCACTGTAAATGTACCGTCTACTTTTGCACGATGGCCGTTGAACGACTTGAACATCGAACTCTTCAAATTAACATTCATATTTCGAATATGAATACCAGAAAGAATGAGTACGTACAATTATTATAAGTTCTGCCCACATCACCCAGACAAGTGCCTAGCTGGGAGGCCACCACGCAATATGATGGGCTGCAGTGCTATATGATGAGTAGCAGAGGGCAGTGCAGCTAAATCTGTTATTGTTCTGTCCTATGCTCCACGTCTTTGCTATCTGCCTTCACTACCCTGCATGAGGTATGCTTAAACATCCAGCAGTGGATTGGCAAAAATGGCGGTGCACTAAACCACACTTTTAATACTGTAGTTCCATGACTGCCAGCTGATTAGTCACACTGAACACCTGAAAGTAGAGCTAGAAAACACCCAGGCCATCCATTTTCTCTGAAAATGTTTACTCATGAGAAACTGGACCCAAAATTTGTTCGGAACTGCAAACACCCAAGGTTGTTTTTTGAACCGTGACATCAGCTTCCATATTATATACTGTACAGTACTTCAAATGCGTGCAGTTTGCACACATCCATGACTAATATACTGATAGCACAATGCGCGGTTAAAGGCCGCTGCAGTAGCCTGCAACTAACAGGTAGAATCCCCACAGTGTCTGATGCAAACAAACCAATACACGCAGGTGCTGTCAACATGACACACGACCATGCTGTACAGTACTGCCATATATTGGCT
>JAZEWU010000018.1:6774476-6806714 GCA_036362915.1 Geotria australis | reverse complement strand
CGCCCCTCCCCTCTCCTTCCCCCTGCCATCTAGTCGTAGCAGAGTGCCAGCCAATGGGAGCTCGAGATCCGCCTCCTGCAGGGCACGTCACGATTCATCGACTCCCGCTTGGCCAACTCTAAGCCGGGTAATCGAGATGCCAGATGCTTAACATTTGTACGCGTTGCAGGAAACCTAGTGTTTACCAATGCTTGCAACTACAATATAGATGTGAACAAGCTACTGCATCTTTATACCAATGCAACTAACCGAGAACGGAGCAAACGAGGCTAAAAGCTAATCGATTTAGATTAATGATGGCTCGATTCATGATGGTTGCTCTTCGGAGCTGTTCGTGCAGGATAGCCGTGCCGAGCACTCTCCCTCTCTCGTTCGCGACGTTTCGCCTCCCACGTTGGAAGCATCATCAGGCGTTCCAAGGGATAGCGCTCGACACGGCTATCCTGAAAGAACAGCTCTGAAGAGCAACCATCATCGATTTCGATTCCGATTAATAATAATAAAGCAGAGCTGCAATCGCGTTTCACTCGCCAACCGCCCACGCCGGGGGAAGAGGGTAACATCTTGACCAATCAGACGGCGAATTACTCTGCCCCGGTTTCAGTGATGGGTGCGGGGTAGGAGGAGTCTAGAGAAGGGGCGGGGTTGGGGGGGTTGGGGATTGTGTCGGAGTGACGGGCGGGGTTTGTGTTCGAGCGGCGGAGCTTGTGATCGCGGGGCGGGATTTGTGTGAGAGAGGGGCAGGGCTTGTGATCGCGGGGCGGGGAAAAGGGGCGAGGTTTGTGGAAGAGAGGATCGGCACTCTCGGGTAAGGACGGAGTCACGTGACGCGAGCCCCGCGCGTGCAGAGGAGACGGGCCGCTGGTGAAGGCGCTTGTGGAGATTATGTGACCGGGTAAGTGGCTTAACGCTGTGTTTTCCTCGCATAACGAGCAAATCTAGCGTCGATGTAATTCACCTCGGCGAACGTTAGTGGTTGTTCACAGCAGTCACGATGCGGACGCTGCTGCCGATTTTCCCTGATGCTAATCTCGGGAGATTAATAAATGTTGCCGCCGCTCTCGGACGTTGTGACTGCCTGCTTGCCTTTAGCTCGCTCCTTTGCAAACAATAACAACAGCCACGGTGGAACACGTCACCATTCGGGAAGTGGCCTTGGTCTGTCCACTGCTCGATGGTAGCCTCGCAGTGCCTTGACGGCTTGTGCAGTGTCACAATCGCGTCAAGGTCCTGAAGCGCGAGCACGCTTTCAATGCTCAGTCTCTGCGTGGTGGACGTGTCGCCTATGCCCGCTGTGTTGAAGTCGGTTTACGCTGCTCGATATACGGTGTTGAGAATCGTTCTCAATAGATGCTCTTTAGGAATAGCTATAGCGAGCGTCCCTCCATCAATCGCCTTCGCGACGTTTCGCCTCTCACGTTGGAGGCATCGTCAGGCTTCTGAAGCCCGATAACGTGGGAGGCGTAACGTCGCGAAGGAGAGAGGAGGCACACCCGCCACGGCTATCCCGGAAGAGCAGTTCTAAAGAGCATGTCTCGTACATCTACCTCCCTTCGAAGCTTCCTTTAAGCGCCACACCGTCGTTAGACTCAGTCACCGGCCGTGATATCATCCATTCTGGCCATGACGTGGCCTGCCCAAGCCCCACTTACTTTTCCCAACAGTTTCAACGAAGTCATTATCCTGCGTGTCAGTCATCTGGCCCGTGTGTACCTAGTGCGGTGTGTGAACATTGCCACTAGGGAGACAAAGGCGGCCGGGCGTGGTGCTGGCCACCCACCCGTCTTGCTCGCTAACGGCACTTGACCCTACAGTCTGTAAAGATTATATGGGGGATCTTTGTATATACAGTAAATGCTGCCGTGTGTAATATATGGAATCATAGTACGTGTACAGTGCAATGATACTATAGGAATGCCCCTTCACATGGACACACGTGCTATACTATATATTGGGTATGATGGCAGCAATTTGTTTACGAGCTAGATGCCAACGCAGGGGTCGGCTAGCTATGACAAAAGGGGTTCAGAAGAGTAGTGTTGCTATTTCTTAGGACGCTACTCCTGTACTGCGTGTACACATGTTTGATTGCTTTCAAACGCGATTAAACGTGTATACGTACACGCTAGCACATGTCGTGCTCTGTCGTTGTTGACATGTCGTTCTCTCTGCAGCTTTGTGCAGCGCTTTGTGACCCTCGGGTGACCATAGTTCACCACGATGGTTAGAAGCAGATTTGTGAATGGTGGTTAGTTGTGTGCAGGCCACAAGTCATTCGCCACTTATGTTATCCGTGGCCAGGAGTTGAACTTATGGAGCCGGGTTCATAGCGCAGTGCACACACACCACTGCGCCACCGCTCCTTCCAACGTTCGGAGTATTCAAGCCTTTGTGTGTTTGCGCGTTAATGAGTGTTCTTGCATGTTTTCATAGTATTAAACTTCGTGGATGTTAAAGCGCATTATAGTCTGTGTGTTTACGTAAGGGTGGTATAGCCAGTGTCTCTTGTATGTAGACATTCGAGCGCTCTAATACACACACCATTGGCTATACAGTAGAGTCTTACTCTTCAGCGTAAACGCAAAAATGCTTGAATGATATGACTGGACACGTTAAAGCACGTTCCAGTGTGTGTACACGTTGTGTACGTATACGTTAAAGCGCGTTTATCATCCCTGCCACCGTGAATGGACCCCAGTGTTTTCTCTTTTGTTCTATGTTGACATTCGTGAATTCATCGAAATCCTCATCGGTCATGATCAATTCACTGCTGGATGAATGTGTCCCCAAGCCGTCGCAATCTGCCATCTTTTTGCAATTTATATGCGTACGTTCATATGACTGGGGAGGGTAATGGTTATTAACACGTAACAGTAGGTGAGGATTAGTATACAAAGGAAAGCATTGCAACCCGTTGTAAAGATGAGAAATTTGGCTGGTGGGAATGGAGGGGGGATTAAAGGAGATTGTGGTTGGCGAGGTTTGAGCTCCCAACAGCAGTCTGTGCTGCAACAAAACCCACAACAACAATTTGCAACATTGACTATAACTTGTGTGTTTTTCTGTGCATCCCGGTTCTGGCGCGATAGAATGTGATAGTGCCTGACAGCAGGGCGCCAGAGGTGACATCAGTGGAAGTGGGAAAATCGGGCTCAAATGTGAACCCCCTTTCACAATCCGTGCACAGCAAGAAGCGATAAACCCCACACCTACAACTATACAGCACTAGCGTACGCATTGTGGTTTTTTTGATGTGCAGGAAGGCAGAGTGCTACGTGGCATGTCGATTAAGATTACATAATGCCTATCCACATGAGCAGGATAGAATTATTTAAAGTGTATGTCCGTGTGTGTGGCTTCTATTAGTATGAGTGCCTGTAAATGGGGCCCTCGAGGTTGGCACCACTGACATGGGAGGGGGGAGAGGGCGGAGAAACGGGCCATACATGTGGCCCCACCGGACATGAAGGCACCAAAGGTTGTTGAGCTTCTCACCACTTGGTCTCCGCTGGGTGGACAGGAAAGGATTTGGTCTCCAGGGCCCCCAGTCTTAGCTACGACCCCGAGTTTTGCCCGGTCAGAGTGTGACGGAGACCTTGTAACTTTAGACGATTCTTGTGTGTCTAAATTCCTTGCTTGAAAAGACTATACAGTGTCTACCGTATGCAAATTCTAGCGAACTAGTCAAGTGGAGTTGGTCATGAATACTCTAAACTTGGAATTATAGTTTCAGGTAACTGGTGAAAATCTGATAAAGTACGGAATAAGCTAAAAACAATATTGTTTTTGTTGTTTTGGTTTGTGTGCTCTACTAGTCATCATATCCAGCAGGAGCTGACAGTCATGGGACACTCTTAAAAGTGGTGGTGGGGAAGTCAGCCCAACACTGGATCTGCAGTTTATCACCAAAATAAAAAAAAGTCTAAAACAAAAACACTGGTTATAAAGTCCCATGTGAAATCATTGTTCACCATAAAACCCACGGAAATGTTTCAGGCAAACACACACACACCTGTGTGCATTATCCAAGCAGGCAGCTTAGCAGAGGCGATTTATAGTTCTCAAAAAAGGAAATTTGTGCAGGACCACAGGTTCGAAACGTGCTTATAACTTATCACAATCGTTGAAAACGCGTGACTGTTTCCGCATGTTAATCCGTGCGTGGGTGTGTTTGTGCTGTTTCCAGGTTGGTGTGCCCACGGTTCAGGAGCTTTTGCGGTTGCGATTAGCGTTAGGCAAAGCTGATGCTCGCATCGATTTGATTCGTGCACCGCGCGCGCCTCTCCACCGTGCCTCCGCGAGGAACCCGACACGAGTTGGTGGCGGCGGCGGCGGTGCTCGCCCGTGACTCCGGCTGAATGGCGTTCATGATGAAGAAGAAGAGGTATCGCTTCCAGGTGGTTCTCGAGCTGGATGAGCTCACGCACATCCCCTTCCTCAACGCGGTGCTCTTCTGCAAGCTAAGGCTGCTTGATGGTGGAAACTTCACAGACTACTCTTCCAGGTACCGAGTGTGCGTTTGCTTTACAATGGAATTAAGTAATATGTTCCCCCAATATTATCACCATTGTGTTATTTGCGGTCATGTCAGATGACATGGCATCCATTGCGGTGTCTGGCAGAGCAGTACAATTCTGTGTTGTGTGTATTAGAGAGACGGCCCGTGGAAGAAGATACTGGGGAGCTGCCTCTTAGAGTCCTTCAAGTTGCCTCTATTCCATTGACTAGGCGGGCAGCACAGTAAAACAGAGCTATAATGTAACCAAATTTGTATTAACATTTGATTATATATTTTTGTCAATTTATTCCCGGTGAAGTGTATCGCATGCCTCAGTGGTCTGTCTGGTGAGTGCAGGTTGCTAAAATTATTTACCACTTGTATGAAATTTCCAAATTGTAATAATCTTTTGTCGCGTATTGTCCTTTGTGACGTAAGTAAAATTAAACCTCTCTCGTAGATGAGGCTTGTATATTGTTGAAGGGTTCATGATTTATTGTTTTGGTTTCCTTTGCCTTGGGTAGTGTTACATGGGGCTTGTCAATTCGTCATGTTGGGGTGCATTTGACTCATGGGTTAAAGCACCCAGCAGTAGCCGTGAGGGTGTAGTTAATTGCAATGCCTTGTATACGTTTTATAAACGTTTGATTGAATGACTGCCGAACTGTTTTAGTGCTTGTGAAGGATTTTTCGCATAATGAGTCTGAAAGTGATGAATGTTTGGTATTTGCAATGCCACATTTGTTGTGAGCGCCAATGGTGAAAAGGTAATGGAGAGCCGTTAATAATTTCCTGCAGAACCAGCTGACAGAGGTGGCACTGTGACATGATTGTTAAATTCACAAACCCGTGCTTGTTTATAATTTGCTTGATCTGAATGGTAAGCGTATTCATTGCAATGCAATGCACTGTACTCGTTTGTAAAATATATCTCTCAACGGATACCTTATACGGTAAAAAGGTGTGTCCGATCTTTTGCACCAACGAAAGGTTGAACTGGTTGGCATGCTTATGTGACAAAACGTCTCAGATTCTTTAATTTAAATATAATTTTACAGTTGGATGAATGTGTGGCAGGTCAACTGCTTCAACGGTTTTCTCCAATTTTTCAAAATTGCAACGGTTTTCATAATACGTAGAAAACCGTTGGAAAAGTAAAAAATACACGTTTGGAAACAATCGTTGCGGTGTTCAGTGAGAACGTAATTGCCCTATTTTACCGCTTCCCTATATCATATTTGTATAATTAACTTTTCTATGGACCTTTAAGGTTTGAAAATGGAATGTTGAATGTTTAAATGGCGATTTAGCTACGGCGCGTGACCTTTTTATAGTCTGAAGTAATGCAGTGCCTTTTTGCTGGCTTGGCATGCTTTTTTCATCGTTTCTGCATTCCATATATCAAGCGTTTGAAACGTCTTCTCATGAGCCGTTAAAAACGGCCACATCACGAGATGCGGATGGAGACAGCGTTGTGAAACTGGCACGCTGCCTGCAATACCGTGTGTGTTTCCACTCAAACGGAAGAGGCTACTTATCCTAAGAAGCCCTTTAAAAAAATCCTTGCTGAAGTACATCTTACGTCCATTTTTCTGTTTACACAACCTGAGTGAGTCTTACTACTCGGGTATGGAATGTAGTGTACTGTTTTTGTGTGCTGTGTTCAGAATGTATGAGGAGTTGGTCTAATTGGTTAATTTAGGTACTTTCAGCATGTTCGATTTTTTTTGTCAAATGTCCATATTTCTAATAATTTCTGTGAAGGAGGGTAATATATATGCTTATTAAAAAAAATCTTCTTTGGGCAGGTTGGCATGTTGCTTTTCATTATCAGATTGGAGTTGAACAAAATATAACATGCACAAATAATAATGGCAGTGCTTGGAATTCGACTGAGAGAGCAAATAAAAGACCTCATGTTGACTGTTAAGAAAAGTTCACTGGCCCTGGGCTGGTCATGGCACGGGAAGGGATGATATAGCTGGTGGCCAGGACTAATGACGGAGTGGTACCGAAAAAAGAGAACACTTATGAGAGGGTGTCCAACACACACCAGCTCGTGTGCAGGTGCTGCATAGATTTATTCAACGCAAGACTGTGAGAGATGGCAGCAGCTTGAGGAGTCGTTCAGCAATGGATAGGTCATAGCCGTTAGTGCTGTGTATTGTGAAACATTTAATACAGTGCATTTCCTGACATTTTGGGTTGAGCTTTTTTTTATTCCTGTCCATCGAAGGTTCCACTTCACTGTCATATCAGGTCCCAGAGATCTCTGCTGCATGACACAAAAGGACAGCCCCTCGCGTTTGATTAATGCCCTGGCGCTTCGGCCTGCGCTGGAACATGTGTGCGGCACATTCTCCATGTGGAACGAGGTTTTTCCTGTGACAACAGTGCAAAGCAGTACCATGGAAACTGTGGCACAATGCATCAGCCTCAGGGAAGAGGCAGCCCCACAATTCGTCTTGCCAAATGAGTAACTGAACTGGTTTGTAAAAAAATATATTTTGCACACTGTTATGCCTTGCACGTCAACAGTGACCGCTCTGACTTGACTCTTGCTGGCTCGTGGCTGTTTGTGAAAGCTCGTTCTGGAAGGAGCTGATGCGAAATGGTGTCTCAGTTATTCGTTGATGCAGCCCATGCAGCAGAGCCACGGATTGAGGAATGTTTTGGCATGCTTTGCGTACCTTGGCTTATGGAGGCAACTGCAGTCTGGTTTATGTCACTAAGACCCAGATACTTGACGTTTGTTATCAGATTCTCTAACCCACATTTCACGTAGTCGAAACTAGGCTGGTAAAGATTCGTCTATTAAAATTTATTCCCGTGCTCACGATTCACGCACGTTTTATGCAAATGTTTCGTTTCCGATCTTGGAGGAATGAACAAGACAGTGTGAACGAGACAACACAATAAGCAACATAAGTAAACAAATTCGACAGCTGATACTAATGAGATGGCAGAAACAAGACAACATATGTTTTGTTGTTAAATAGAATGGTGACCCTGATTTGTGAGAATTCATGTCATCCTGTGGGAGGAGGGAAGGGAGTGAAGCATTACATGCTTGGTCAAAACCCATTCGACCACTGCCAAACTGCCAAAGATTATATCTGCTAGTTTGGATCAGAACCAAATCTGCTAAATTCTTCATGCAAAGTACTAGTATTTATATGTATGTTCATGGTGCACAAGCATCAAGTTACATTAACTTCACACAAGGAACTGTTAAGCATTCAAACGAGTGCCCTTTCTCTTTGTAAGGAAGCTTGGCATCTATCTGAGCGCAACGTGTGCATGAGGAAATCCTCAAACTGTTCCCAGCTGGTATGACCTTGGAAAACGCTGCTTTTTCATGCGTAATGACCAGTGATTCACGCCTGCAATGAAATGACAACCGCCTAAATCTAACTTAGTGAATAACTGAAATAGGTTATTATTATTTTTGCTGGCGGTAAGCAGTTCCTTTTCTGCAAACGTAAACATAAAGTCACGTCGGTATAGATGGAAGCTATTGTTTAATGCTTGTAATGCGTTTTTTTTTGTTTCTCAAGTCGAAAATAGAATTGATGACCAGATAAAAGAAGGCGGGTTGGGGGGGCCTAGCGTTTGAGACCATTACTGTTTGCACGTTGGCTGCCACTGGTAGCTGCCAAAAATGTGCTCAGTCTCCGAACAATCCAAATGCATTTGCAGGACTCACCAGGGGCCACCTGGCACAGGAGCAACGGGAGCTTCTGGGTGCTCGTAAAAGACCACGGTTTGGTTTGGCCCGGTACAGGATAAAGGGAGCCCCAGTGAGGACAGGAAGTGACTTAACTCACGCCACGAGGAAACGGCGTGAGGCAGGTGGCGGCTGTGATAGCGCCAACCTGGAAACGGCTCCCTGTTACGCGTGCTGCCGTTGCTGGAGGCGTTGTTGATGGGGAATTCTTACCCCACGGGTAGAAAGTGCCAGAGTGCAGAATCCCTTTACAACCTCAAGACAAACAACGCCTGACCCCATAAAGCGTTTTTCTTTGGTTCTCCTTGAACTCTCAGTGGCTCTTTCCGAAGCTTTTGCGTCATTGGATTTTCCTAACTTTATTTGTGATCAAATGGTAACGGGCCGCCGTTGCAATTGCTTGCTCACACGACTGCTGAGGGAGTTTTAGAGAGCCCCTTTAATGATTATTTTATTTAATCTTCCATATTTTCCAGATGTCTTAAAATAGCTTGGAGTACCCACACTTTACCCCACCACGCATGACCTCCCAATCGGATAACCTGTGTTTAAAAAATATACATTTTAAAGGATTTTCTCTCATTACTAGTAAAATATTATTATTATTAACCGATTGATGCACTGTCCGTTTTACTTCAAGCGCGGCTGGTAAAAATGGAAAAAACACTAAAGGTTATGTGTATATATGTGCTTCTGAACACCAGATTTTTCGCCTGCAACTCGTGTTTCCTGTTTACATAAAGACAGTTGAACACTGTTGTTCCTTAATGCATATTTTCATGCGACAAATAGAAATTCCAAAACATCAACGTGTCAACTTTGATGTGAAACAATGTCACGTAATTATTTCATACTTCACAAACATAGCTTTAGCGTTCCACTGGGCACTTTAATTTTGAAAGTTTGTAGTGGGGGGTATGGTTAACATTATTAACGTCACTCTTGTTGACATTGATTGCTGATGAGAAAAAATATGTTCGTATCGTTTTTGTGAAGATATTACAAATAGCTATTTCCACTTCTGAATCATTTAATGCGTCCGCCAGGAATGTGGCTGATCTCAAATCATGAAAGCGAAGCAGGTTTGAGCCTGGATATTGCTCAGATGAGTGTCCATCATGCATTTAACAGCCTGCTGCTGGGCTGTGTTGCTGGTAGCAGAGGGCAGTGTAGAAAATGTAATTGTACTGTCCTTCTTCATCTCCCACCTTAATAATACTACAATTTATAACGCGCGCATGTCATGCCTGGTCAGGGATGAGACTCAAACGCTGACCACCGTGATGAAGTATGGTCAAAGAACCCCGACGACCCCCACTCCGCGGGAAGAACCTCATCCCCGACAAAAGATTGACAAAAGGGGCTTTAAACTGAACTAATGTAGTAATCTTTCCATTTGCCCTCAAAGCTGTACCCGCCCGGCACCGTTAACTGCATGCCTAGTGCACGGGTATGGCTAAGCAGCAGCCGAGTAAACTACCTATGGTAAAAAGCAGACTCATTTTTGTTCAGGAAAGAAAATCCCAGTTTGGAGTTTTACATAAGACCCTGCATTGTAAAGCCGATTGGATAACAAGGTATGAGAATCATGCGTGTTTAGTCACATTTTGTTCACATACAAAGGCTCTGATATAATTTGTGGCGGCTGTACAGTGTGTTTAAGCCGCGCTTAGTGCTTTGTAGTGGCTTTTTGTCCCAGCTTGGATGTGTCGAGTGGAAAAGTGGGAGACAGATGCAAGGGCATGACTGCATCATACGGCGGCGAGTACAGAGTAGGCACGTCGTTGTTGTTAACCTGTCAGTAGAAGTGACCTTTGGCAGTGCCCTTCCACAAGCCATTTAATTGGGTTGTTTTTGCGATGGATTTTTTTTTTTACATAGACAATGGCCAAAACGACTTCGCCGTTGGCAATATTGTGGTGAATTGGTAGTGGTTGATTGCTGGATAAGTGCCAGAAATTAAGAGCGTTCAAAAGATATTGACTTATATAGCGAAGGCTCAAATGATGGTATATAGTGTGACTAATGCACATATAAAATTGGATCGCCTACTCATTGGTTATACGTTTAAATGGCCTATAATTTATTTCATTCAATTTACGCTCCGTGTATTTGGCACCATGTGTGATTATTCAGAATGGAGCCAGTGAAATTTTCCTAGCTTCCGTGCGCATCGCTGCAGCGTTTAAATGTCTTTCACAGTGGTGGGCATTTAAATGTAGTTAAGCAACGCGTGTTGGATTTAACCCCCCTCTTCCCAGACCCCTCTCGACCCTCCCACCACCTCTCTCCATCCTCAATCCTTTAACAGAGACTGTACATTAACAGAGAAGTCTTAGCGTACACAATGGGGACTTGCTTTGCCGAATTAAGTGCTGCAACGTGTAAATTCCTTGAGTAAAGTGGGTGCTGGGGGTTGGGCGGACAGTGTTGCTTGAGCACAAAGCTTTTGCTGCACTCATGCCCGGTTTTCGCGCGACTGGGTGCTCCACTAGGAGGTTTTTTTTGCAGTAAAGCAAAACGGAAGCATTCCGTAGTGTGCCGGGAGACACACTTTAACCTCTCAACCACGTGTTCATTCAGCCCTTTTGATAATCCACGTCGCGATCCCTGTCAGGTAATACTTGGTATTGCCTGCGAATTCTACCAAACACTTCGAGGCCGAGCTGAAAGACAACGATGTCCAGAGGCTGACCATCGTGCTTCGAAGAATCGCAAAGAAGAAGATAATCCACTGCTGGATATGAGGGCTTCTCCACACTGTGAGGGTCTTGAGGGTATTTCACTGTACTTTCACCATGTTGGTATTTGCGGGTTGATAGATGTTTGTTATTATTACAACAGAAAATACCCAGTGAGCTAGCCAATGTAAGTGATACAACTATAATAATAATAGCATTTTATATAGCGCCTTTCACCCGAGGGTCACAAAGCGCTGCACAAGGGCCGTGAGAGAACGGCATGTCAACAACGAAACTATAGAGGCAGGCTCTAAGATACCTTGTCAGTCACAAGATGATTGCTTTGCTTGTATTGGGAGACTGGATTTTTACTTTGTTTTTGTATTTTTTTTCCCTGTCGCAGCTCGGTCAGGTTTAAAATGCCGGCTGCAACCAGCTTTCATAGGGAATTTGATCGTGGAATTCACTCACCCGTTATGCCACTTGTTTACCCAAAACAATGGATTTGGCCTCCGTGGCTTACTGAAATCGCACGGCGCTACCTTTGCACCAGCTGCTTTCCCACGGTCACGCACATCGCTCGAAAAATATGTCCCCAAGCACGCTATGTAGACATTTCTTCAGACAAACAAATGTCTGTTTGTAGTCACTGTATGGGAGGGTACATTTAAAAACGGTTTGTGACCTTGTGAAGGTTTAAAATAGAGTTGTAGGCAACATAATAATACATTAAAAACACGCTGTTGGGACAATCAATTCCTGTCATGCCTTGCATGTCATGTGACATCACCATATTGCATGTATAATACACAGCCTTGTGTTTGACCATCAACTAAAAATGGTGAAAATCGTGGTCAGATTATTTTAAACAGCAACAGTGGGACAACGACACAACTAAATACTGGTTTCATTATTGTTACAAATCATCAGAACATTTTAGCCATAATTTGCTACTGCTACATTGTAGCTCAGGGGCTTAATGTGCATAATGCACCTCTGATCACTTTGAGGATTATGTGGCAATGTCTGGCGGAAGGGTGGCACAGCGATGGCATTTGTGCCTCACAGAAAGAAAGTCCTGCCCAAACCATTTCGATGCCCACCTCGGGCACCTTTCTGTGTAGAGTTTGTGTGTTCTCCCCCTATTCTGGGTGGATTTCCTCCAGGTTCTTCGGTTTTCTCCCACAACGAAAAAGAACGCTCCTATTAATTGGCCGATAACATCATCATATACAGTATAGGACGCGGTGTATTGGCAAATATTGGCAAATATTGGCACCGGCTGGCTGCGTGGCCGCCTTCCCCCCCCCATCTCCGTGGATTTGTCGCACCTTCATATCCGTGTCTCATCCTTAACCAGGCGTGGCATTTGTGCGCGTTATACATTGTATTGTCGTTGTTAACAATAAAACATTTTTACCACCTTTTAAAAAGTTGTTAGAATTATCGCAGCAAGTGACGGTGTGAAATCCGAGTTGTGGTTTACCACGTTATGCCGCTCGCGTGCAGGGAGGAGGTTCGTGAGAACTGCGTCCGGTGGAAGAAGAAGTTTGAGTTTGTGTGCAAGATGACGGCCAGCCCCACCAGTGGAGTCCTGGATCACTGTGTGTGTCGCGTGTCCATCCGCAAGGTACATTTCAACAGACAGCTGAAAGCGTGCATTGGTATTGAACCTCTCATGGAGTGCACCGTGGCATGGACACTCGGTTTTAATGATGCGTACGACGAGGGTGGGGAACGTATCTTTCTTGCCAGCGGTTTTATTTTCTATAGCTTGCTGGCCCGCTTAAAATGTTTATCCGTCACTGGAAGCATCTTAGTTACGCTAATAAGGTACTGGGTAGGAATATGTTCTACCTGGCATTGTGCCAAAGTGTGTGTTAATGTGTGACTCGCCAAAGGTCCAATTTGGCTCTCATTAGGGAAAAGGTTCCCCAAAGTCTGTGTAGTGTTTATGATAATTGTAAGTACTGTAATTGTTCATTTACATGACGATATGTCTTTGTTTTCAAGGATTAAGGGAAATTGCAAACTGAGCTAATTTTAGTAACGGTTCTATTTACATGTAAAAATGCTTAGTTTAGACTGTTCGTGGGAAGAAATACGGAGAGGTGAATGCTTGGAATTAGACTGAGAAACGTGAAGGAACACATCGATCAGAGAACGTACACAAGTTGGACACCATATTGACTTTAAAAAGTAAACGGCCTTGGGTAGGACATGTCACCAAAAGTGATAATGGTCGTTGGCCGAGACTACTTATAATAATAATAGCATTTATAGAGCACTTTTCACCCAAGGGTCACAAAGTGCTGCACAGGGCTGCGGAGAGAACGACATGTCAACAACGACAGTGAACGGAAAATCAGCAACACATTTTTTTTGGGTTATTTTTTTAATAATCCTAGCTGAGGAGAGAACGGCAAGTCAAAAACGGGGAGACAGAATAACTGAGAGTCAAGCAATAGCGATAAATTATAAGACATAGGAGACGATGTCTGCTGCAGAGATGGATCTCGTGTGCAAGGTATAAACGGATTGTTGCATCGCAAGGCCATGAGGTATTGTGTCATCTTGGGGATGGCCTTCACACAGTAGTATATAGCCAGGTGATGATGTTGTTGATAACTAGTGGCTGGATCATGAGGGAAAGACGAGGAGACCTTTATCCAGCATTGAAATTCATGGCTGATGATGATGTCAGCAGCAGACACCATCTAGGCGCTTGTCGGCTTAGGTTATGCTCTTTGTGGCCAAGTTTAGGAGTTTTAAATGTGACAGGCTGTTGCACCCTGCACGCAATTACAGGGGTGTGGTGCTTACATGCCCATCTGAGATGCAGCTTGTTCGCCGATTACTCAACTTCCATCGCTGAAGGAATTGCTGTACATTCGAGTGCTCATTTTCAAAAGCGTGTTTATGTATTCCCATGGTTGTCAGGGAAAGTGGATGTGCTCGCGTAAAAAGGGACATACATGCCTTGTGTTATACCGTGTCTTGGAACGATTTGGCTGCGTAGTTCCGACACGTATGATATGTGTCCTTTCGGGGTTGTTGTTCATGTCTTAACTCGTATAACAAGCAAGCAAATGCGGGTTTTCAAGCAGGTACACACATTTATTAAGAAAGTTCATTATTTAGCCTTGCGCCCTATGTCTGCCGGGATAGGCTCCGGCTCACCGCGACCCTGAACAGGATTAAGCGGTTTCTGAAAATGAATGAATGAATGAACACTATTACAGAATATTTCTTCTTCTTCTTCTTCTTCTTCAAGACAGAATATTTAACATCCTGTCATACATATAATATCAAGAAGCAATGTTTGGTGTGCTGTTACAGTACTGTGCTAAGTGATAGCTTAAACAACCACAAGGTATCTGTTTCATGTGTGGGAAAAAATATGAAAATGCACAACTCGAGTGTTTCCCAGATTTTCACATTTCCCTTGGGGGATTTTATGGTAAATTATGGACATTCCTTCTCGTATATCGGAATAGTGGTGGGTTTTCTCGCGTGCAATGCAGCAATAAATAATCTTCATTATGTTTACATTTTCCGGGGAGTTCCACTGTCCAGTGTATCCAGATAGCATACTGTTTCAATCGTGTATTTCATTTGAGGCTATTAAATATAATTTATGCGCCCCCACACTCATACATTATACAAATGGAAACGTCGTGTAATTATCACACAGTTATGCCATCCATATGCTGCACTTCCAAAATGTAACCAAATAGCAGAACGTTATCTATCGCTCATGACTGTGTAGTGGATGTAATCGAATGTTCCTTACTGAGTAATGTGAGGCACACGGACAGCCACGCTCTTGACAAAAGCCCGTGCTTAAAATACAGAATTTGATATGAAAATGGTCATTTGTGTTGAAGTTTGAGACCCTAGTTGTCGCTTCGTTTTTTGTGGTAATGTGCCTTTAAAATGCGTGCATTACATGAGGTTGTTTTCTCTTCTGTGTTTTGTTATCTGTTACCGCTTCCTTTAATTATGTAACGGTTTAGCAGAGCAACTGGCATTTTGAACTGTTCCTTATTTTTGTGTATGTTTGTTTTTAAGGAACTTAAAGGAGGAAAGGCATACAGCAAGGTAAGATGCGGAGGCTTTCGTTTAGGATATTTGTCCACATTTGTTGAGCAGCTGTTGTCAGCGGTGACTCACGTTAGCAGTTGTCAGCAGAGACTCGCGTTAGGATTTGTAAATAAATATGAGTAATCACAGTAACAAATCATTAACATGGGTCTTAGTTATATTTGCCCCTTGATATGTGACTATCTTGCAGCTATATTGTTTGGTTGATGTGTTATGAGTATTTGGAAAGTATTTAGAAAAATATTACCGAGTGACATATCCGTAACTTAATAATGTTGTTGTTGAAACCCATACATGTCGAATGACAGGCATCTCATAGTGCATCTTTGGTTTATTAAATGTGTTGTGGATGTTTACGCTTTCCACAACTTACGTAGCAACTGAAATAAATGAATAATTTGGTAATCCAGCTGACACGCACCTTCACAAATGTTGTCTTTCAACCACGGTTTCATTTTTGTGGATCTTTCAAATCACTTTTAAACAACCACATGCACCAGAACGACACAGCTGAGTCATACTTCTGGGTCACATGTAACTAACCACCTGTCTTACATATAAATAGGGCTCTAGAGTCTTCTTGCCAGTTATCCCATGTGCTGTGTGGCTCGATAAACAGCAAGCTTCCTCTGACCAAATCACCCAGATTGTGCTCTCTCTCATCAGATCTTGGAAGCTGACAGCTTGAGCTTAAATAGCACTTGTATGGGTGAGAACTGAATGTGCTGATATAGGCTGCAGGGTGTACGTGCAGAAGGCGTGGGAGCAAAATGCTTTGTCTCATGTTCTTTAATAGTCTCATATCTATGTTCCTTGCCTTCACAAACCTTGCGAAGCTCAGTGAGGGAGCGCGGGAGAGTCGGCGCAGTGCTCCGACACAGTATTAGCGCTCTAAGAAGACTGAAAGAACAGCTTTGAAGAGCAACCATCAAATTCTAAACTGTAACCTGTCAAATAAAGGAGTTTGTACAGTCGTTGGTGACCAGGTTGGAATTATACATTTGCTATTCTTGAGTGCCTGGCTTAAAAATTACCAGCTGCCTGAATTCAAACTCAGAATCTCAGCAGTGCTGCGACACATTATCAATGCTCTAAGAAAACTGCTGTATTTTCATGGAGTGCGTGTGCTAATTTCTGTTTGGTCGCAGTTGGGTTTTGCCGACCTGAATATGGCAGAGTTTGCCGGCTCACGCTGCACAACCCGCCGCTGCCTGCTTGAGGGATACGATACCAAGAATGCACGGCAGGACAACTCCATTCTCAAGGCATGTTTTTTGCTAAAACCGTGTTGAAATAACGCCCTTGGTAATGACATGGTCTATCAGTTTGTATGTAAAATAAAAGGTTATATTGAGGCCATTAACTTACATCGCTCACTACCCAACTACACCTACTACGACTATTTAAGGTTTCCTGGTGTAAAGCTCAGTATATACTGGGTAAGTCTATTTGGCCAAAATATCATGATCACATTTTCAACTTGGTGATTAACCTGCTATTTCCATTAACACCTAATGCCAGTGGTCTCCAACATTTTTAAACACATGAACAGATTCTAGATCTTTAGATTCTGGATATATTTCTGAATCGGTCCCATAATCGACCCCCGAATTGATACCGCTTTAAAATATGTTTACACTGCATGGTGACACGATTACACGTGCAACTCATTACACGTGATCCCACACCGGCTATGTCAAGATCGATTGTTCAAGAATTTGGGAGCGACCGGGTTTAAATACAGTCAGCCCTCGGTATCCGCGGGAGATTTGTTCCAGGACCCCCCGCGGTTCCAAAAATCCGCGGATGCTCAAGTCCCTTATATAAAAAGGCGTAGTATTTGCATATAACCTACGCACATCCTCCTGTATACTTTAAATCATCTCTAGATTACTTATAATGCCTAATACAATGTAAATGCTATGTAAATAGTTGTTATACTGTTTTGTTTAGGGAATAATGACAAGAAAAAAAAGTACGTACATGTTCAGTACAGACGCAACCATCGTAGGCCTAACTACATAGTACAGTATTTTTGATCCGCGGTTAGTTGAATCCGTGGATGCGGAACCCGCGGATACGGAGGGGTCTGACTGTACATCTTAGACTCACCTTTGTTGTCTTGGTTTGGTTTTAAAGCATAAAATTGTAAATGCTTGCTTGGCTTGTTGTGCAATGTTTCTTTTTACTTTTTGTGTTGAAATTGCATTGCCTTACATTTGCAATTCCATTCCTATTTGCGTATGATGACTATTTCTTAGGTCATTATTGGGATGACTTTACTCTCTGGAGACCCCTGCTTCAAAACGTAAGTTTGACATAAACAGATATTCTCGCATGTGTTTAACCTACCATTGACTTACTGTGCTCATGATACTGTTAATTACTACATTAACGTACGTATCCGAAGGCCGGAAAGACGGCTTTTAACATTCGTGAAGTTCAGTGAAAGCAAGTTCAAGTGTGTGGAACTAATAAACGTTTTCAACAAGAGGTTAGCAGAGATAAAACAAGAGCACGTTGATACATTGGAGAGCTTCGTGCCGCAGAATTTTGTGAATACTGACATCATCTGAAGCATTCTATCAGGCGAGACGGACAATTGTGTGAATATCCGACTCGGTTATCTATTGAATCCACAAGTACGTCTGCCTCACCGAATGCTTTTCATTTGGCTTTGTAGGCGGTATTGATTACAACCTTTTCTCTTTAGTTTCGGAGACATCTTTTATTACTTTTAAAGTGGATGATGTGCAACAACGTTGAATAAAGTGCCTTTTGCACTAAAGCATCGAGGGAACCTGTACATTAATACATTTAGGAGGTATACGCAAATGCCCCTGTTAAGATACAATATATGCTTAATGGAAAGTAGTAGGTTTAATAGGTAATAAAAGTAACCAACAGCTGGGAAATCCCAGTGGTTATGTGTGTTCTAAAAGGTTCCATTATGTTGTGAAAGTCCCATACCATTATGCAAACCAAGTCAATGGTTGCATTATCTTTCACCACAGATCTGTTGCAAGCTGGTTTCAGTTGAGATACTTTTTCATAAGCTCTTAATTTGCCTGGCAATTATGGTTTGGAGACAAAAAAAGCCCATAAATGTAGTTTCCTGACGTAAAATTAAACAAGAAGAATATAGGGGGGCACGGTGGAGTGGTAAGTAGCGCTGCGGCCTCATGGCAAGGAAGGTTCGATTCCTGGCTCGGGTGCCTTTCTGTGTGGAGTTTGCATGTTCTCCCCATGTCTACGTGGGTTTTCACCAGGTACTTTGGTTTCCTCCCACAGTCCAAAGACATGCTGCCTAGGTTAATTGTCCTTACTGAGTTGTCCCCTGTGCCCTGGGATTGTGTAACTTGCTTACCCGTCCCCGCTGGACAACTGTTAAAAAGAGCTACAAAACTCAACGGTTCCTTCCAGCTTAAAGAAAAACCTGACAGGTGTAATTTATATGTATAGCTTCATAAAACGTTCTTGCATTTCTTGATCATATAAACAACCTGTTTCTCTTTTTAGGCTTTTCAAATTGTTTTGATTGCATAAATAAATGATTGTTATAACTCAATGCTATCTGAGTTTAAAGTTTAAATTATGTAGTGGCTTGGAGTTCCTTTAAAATGTACACAGCGTGCAATCGTAATTGGTGCAATACTGGCTTGGTGCTTTACGAGTAAAGGAAATTCTAACTCGTATCCTCCCACCCAACCTAATAGCTTCAGTCGTGGAAACAGACAGCCTTTTAGGTTGTTGCATAAAATTGGACAAACATGTGCACACACACTGGGCACATTAAACATTTTCATAATGGGTTAATTAAAAATGTTTTTACTACTCTTGCAAAGATGAAAGGTCTTGTCGTTCAGGTTGGTTGGCCTTTAAATTGTTTGGTCAGATCAAAGCCACACCATCCTCATAAGGCCACCCACAGATTTAAACAATAGGGTTGAGTGCCCTCGGGGTATGTGCATGTGCTTGGAGACCAGTGGCACAGTGGTTAGTGTACTAGGCTATGATCACCATCACCTGGGTTGGATTCTTCGCCATGGTTAAAACCAGTGTAAAGTGGTATCTGAACATAGCCTGGGCTTCCCCAAGGTTAACTCCACTTGGAATGAGCGCTTGGTGCTGTGTTTAAATATCAGTAGTAAGACAAATATGGCTAGGTGTGGTGCCGGCGACGTCACGTCATTGGTGAGTGGCTCAGCAAACTTTTATGTGGGTCCAGGAAAGTAGCTGACTAAGATGAAGATGACTGCCGATGGGCTCAAAGCAAACAGTGCACAGAGGTTTATAATTTACAGCTGTTAACATGGGAAGACCTTTGACTGGTAGGACAGGACTGTTACGAGTAGAGGCATTGCCTGATGTGTTGGGTACATGCTACGGACTAATTACTAAGTAAATAGATACATGTGTCTTCAGGCCGCCGGCACCCATGCCTCTGCCCGTGCCCGGAGAGGATTCCGGCACCCTGCAGCCGGAGAGCAAGGGCCCCGGTGACGATGGGAGCAGCACCCCGGGCTCCTTGGCACAGCGTCAGAGCAAGAGTCGGCCCAGCGTGTTGCCCGCAGGTGAGCTCATTGGCAGAGGCAGGCAGACCGAGAACCTCCTCGAATACGGTCACCCAGCACGCACAAAAAAGATGCAACCAAAGAGTAACGTGACTTAACTTGCGATGCGTTCCTTGGCCGTGTGTCTCATACTATCCGACACGAGTTTGAAGATGCGGTGATTAGGAAATGGGTGTTTTATTTGCGTGCATTAAAAAATATATCTTTATTCCAGATGTTATTCAAATTGTGTTTTTGGCATCGTGTCATGAGGCAGTTTGTAGCATGACAGTTGTAGTGACATTTTCATTCTCAAACTTTAGCTGATCCTACTTTAAAGTCATAGCTTTGTCGTGTTACGACCAACATCTCATTAATTCTGAGAACCTAGTTTAATCAGGCAGCGTCCTACATCAAATCAAGGCTTTAAAATGATAAGTGGTAAACCAGTACCCATTTTCAAAATCCTTTACGGTAACAATCTCCCATGGAATTTTAGTAATGAATGCACCGATATATGAAATAGATCCATTTGCTTCCACGGCCTTACCGGGAGATGCAATCAAACTGGCGACCTCTCGGTTGGGAGTCTTGTGTGCTTACCATTACACCACGGCAGCTCACTTTGTTACTCACTTACAAAGGTAAACATTTTACGTTTATTGCGAGACATTTTTATACCTGCGGCAAACCGGTAACCGGATTTCCCCTTGCTATTATCGGTAGTCCAAATTAAATAATTGTAACTATTTCGTACCCTGGATCATCGTGATACCAGCTCAGCACTCTGAGCCCAGTAGCCACCTCTAGACTATGCACATTAATGCCCTGGTCAGGCGTGTCTTTATGGCATTTGGGTGATGGCACTGTCATCACTCCTATACGTTATTAATACCTCTCGATGCAGTAACAGCATGAGAGTGCTTTGACAATGATTTTAAATCATTCAGCAAAGCCTTATGCTTGTGTTGGACAGCGCCGGGACGCTCGGCCTAGGCTTCTGTGTACATAGTTTGTTGAGTTGACTCTTCATTGATTTATATTTTCATGGTCTCAAAGCACCCATGTGTAACACAAGAAATATCAGTAAAGAATAATAGTTTTGCATGTTTTTGCTATTTGTATGCACATGGTGCAATGCGTGTGTGTGCAGAAGACAACAAACACACTGAGAATCAACAGTATAATTCTTATTTATGATAATAAAAACCACTATTTCAATCACAATTTGAATATATTTGCACCCTGAGGGTCACAAAGCCTTGTGCAGTGCCTTGTGACCCTCGGGTGAAAGGCGCTATATAAATGCTATAATTATTATTAACAGCAGTTTGGCGTAATATTATTGCATCCGTGGTGTGAAATAAATCTGCTCTACATTCAGAGCAGACTTGAACACGTCTGAAAAATGTGTTATCGCATATTTGTTTTCTTTACACTGCTCTTTGGGATTGAAGAGGTTTTGATGCAATATAAATGTGTGGAACATTAAATTGAATCCACAATGATGAAAGTCTTGCACCTTGTAATTCAGCAGGAAAGTGGTTGAAGAATAAAGATCTCGCCAGTAAGTGTTTTTGGAGGAAAAAAAACCACATTCTCTGGATGTGCATGAGCAGTGCATTTGGAAGCAGTTGGTTTCAGGGAGCTGCAATTAAACCCTACTGTTTCTCCTCCTGACATGATGGCATGTGGCTATTTAAAGATTTCTGCATACTTTCAGGGCTGATTACTTGGTGGGACACATCTGCCTGTGCTGGTACTGGATGTTGGCTTTGGGATGCAACCTGAGGACTCATGGAAGCCTTGAACATGTTTTAAAATCCATGAGCTGTACATTGGTATTAACCTCTCCTGTATTAAACACAGCAAACCGTCTTGCTACTAACCATTTTATGCATTCTCTCCTGAATAACTCTGTATCATGCTCTGTCAGCAATATTTATCCTCAACGTTTACGTAAATGTGCATTGTTTTCTGTAATGCCTGACGTCCGTGATGGGTTCCCCATTCTATTTTGTGTGCATTAACGTGCTGCAGAAATGAATATGTTGTGTACAGATGAACCCTTCCAAGCAGGACATGTTCGCAGCTCCAGTTCTGCCAGCCAGCATTCCAGAATCTCAGGTACAGCTCTGTCATTTGCATTGTTTCCCCATTGCGTTCACATTGCTGGCCTAAGACGATCACAAAAAAGACAGGTACCAGTCACGCTGAAGGAGTGTTTTTCTTTACTGGGCTGGCACACAGTGTGGGTGCAGTGCATTGCTGGGTATGTTACGGGTGTTTTGCATCAGCAGGCAACAATTTCACGACCATACTGAGGTGGGAGAGTCCCTGATTATTCCATGAAGGTTGATGTGTGAACAGACCAGATGTATACTTCCAGCGGCCAGTATTCCCTTCTGTGAATGACCTCGTGCAGAGATGAAATGGAGGGCATGACCGCAGGCTTCCAAACTAAACCACTGTGAAGCCCCCTTCAAACGACGGCTTTACAGCGTCGCTTGGCAGTGCGGCGTGAAGTGCACCGTCACGCACCAAATGCGGCTATTGTGCCAGTTCATTCACGTTCAAGGGCTGCCTTTCACTAATTAGCAAGAGAACCTATTGTCTCTCCCTTCGTATTGATGTGGGTTGTCCGCTGCTTGGTCCAGTGGTCTTCTCTGAAAGGCACGATAAATTGTCGTGTAATTCTATCCCCATCGATATAAAGGGGCTGTGTTAGCCGACCCTCTCGGTGTGTATTTGGTTACATGTAAAAATGTAATGGTGAGTCCGCACTGTGTTCAATCCATCCCTACGTTGGATGTGGTCGATAGATTACAGCATACAAATACCCAGTGAGCTTACAAGCTCATTACGGAATGTTTGGTATGTAATTTTTTGTATCCTGGCAACAGTCCATGGAGTTTATTTGTCTGTATCCGTGTAATTCCAAACTGGCATCTCTCTTGCTTATCTGTGTATTTTTCGTTTTTTGTTTCATTCTCACTGTTAGTATCCAACTAATGTATCACATAACAAATACACATTAGAGATATCATGTTGGCTGTTAAGAGTGTAGGTTTTGGCTGGGCACATCGCTAGAAGGTAAAATGGTCAATGGATGATGAGTGGTGATGGAGTGGCAGCCAAAAGGGAGAACACACCTTGCAGAACATACACACTGAAGAAGGAATGGTGATGTCAGCTTGTGTGCGGGCATTTTGATAGGTTGATGTCACAGGGTTTTTAATAGGTCATAGCTGATTATGCATTAAATACATCATGGCTGATTCCGATGGTGGTGTTGTGGACTCAATTGTCGCTCATGATGAAGTGATGTGAAGCCGAACGGGTTAAGTCAACGATCACCACTGTGACGCAGAGGGTTCAACAACCCTTAGCTGTCTTTTCTGGTTGTGTCCTGCATTGTACAGAGCAGCACAGCAATATATCCATCCATCCATCCATTTTCTAAACCGCTTGTCCTGGTGAGGGTCGCGGTGACAGCATATACATTTAAAGCAGTGACTATCGTGCCAACCGCCTCTTGCATGTGATTCACAATCCAACAGTGCAGAGTCGTAGACAGTGTAAGATTGTCTTCGGTTACGAGAAGTTACATAACCTCCCTGAAAAATAATTTTAAAAAACCTTCTTTCTTCCAAATTCCCTTGGCGTGCATACCTCTCCGCACATTTACACAGCATCTTGAGATGGTGCCACAATTTGATGCTTCATAAATCCAACTTTTATTATATTTAGGGGTTCATCAACTCGTGGCCCTATCATATATATCATTGAGGATGCAAATTAGCGAGCTAAAAGGCAGAGATGAGACCTTGAGACATACGATACAGATCAGTGGGCAGATGTACACACATTATAATGGCACAATGCCATATGACATCATGTGGCCACGTAACAGGCACAAATTTTAATGTGGCCTACCAGCTAATCCAGTTGGAAGAAACCTGTTCCATTGTAACCACTAAAAGAGTACCCGCCCTATGAGCAATCTTGTTCGAGGTGTGTAACACATTCATTTGATGTCAGGATAGAGGCTGAAGAGTGCTTTTGAGTGTTGATGGTAGTGTAAAAGTGGTAATTTAAAGCTAAAATAGTGCAATGTTTCAGAAGAGTAAGCAATAAGTGTGAAGTAAAGTTGACATTAGACATAAAAGCCTTGAAGGATACATACAAGCACTTGCTCCATTTGACATATACGGATCAAAAGACGTTATACACGATGACAGATGGCACTGCTGTGTGTCGATTTAAATGGCCAGTGGGCACAGCGGTCACCCTGGCGTGCGCGTGGCAGCAGCAGCAGCAAACGTTTACCCCGTGCGTCCGTGTTTGTTGGTGCCAGCAGGGTACAGCACGGAGCACTCGCGCGCCTCCAGCCTAGGCGACCTCACACACCGGCGCAACACGTCCGGAGACAGCACCGCGTCCACGGGCATTGGCAGCATGCCGGACAGCATCAACCAGGAGCGCGTGAAGCCGCCGCGGCCTCCGCAGCCCGCCGACAAGTACAGGTGCGTGCGTTCGCAGACTTGCTTTTATTTATTTATTTACGTAACTGGAATAGCTGTATCCATCCATTTTCTAAATCGCTTGTCCTGGTGAGGGTTGCGGTGGCAGCAGTCCAAGGAGAGTGGACCAGACATCGCTTTCCTCAGCAACAGATTCCAGCTCTTCCTGGGGGATTCCCAGGCGTTCCCAGGCCAGCCGAAGGATATAATCCCTCCAGCGTGTCCTGGGTCGACCTCTAGGTCTCTGCCCAGTGGGCCGTGACTGGTAGACTTCACGGGGGAGCCTTCCAGGGGGCATCCTAACAAGATGCCCGAACCACCTCAACTGGCTCCTCTCAATCTGAAGGAGCAGTGACTATTCTGAGGTTGTCTCGGATTTCTGTGCTCGGAATAGTTGTAATTTAGTATATTTGGTGTTTGTGCCATTTTTAGTGCGCAGGGTTATCGTGATGGTGCTTTATGTCACAGACGTGGTCTGCAGTTTCACATTTAGGGGCGTGTAGGTGATGTCACGATCTGTGATCCCAATTCAGTGGATTTGCAGGTAATTGTTTTGAATTTGGCAAATGTGGGCCGTGATGCCGGCATAAAATTGCTTAATTGATTGATGTCAAAGCGGATCATTAACGTCCGCTGTGATGCATCATAATAACCAAGATTTGAACCACGAACCTCTACATCAAGTGGTGAACGTGATATCACTGGGTCATGTCACAGCCCACTTTGGCACATGTTTGTTCGAAAATATAATTCTTAGAGGTGCCTGGGTGAGTCGGAGCTCAAGCATGCTGGGTTGGTATGGCTCAAATCCTGCGTTCTTCCCCAGGAAGCCATTTATGGTTGTAATGAGGTTATCAAGTATAATGAGTTTCATGATCTCTGCTTCGACAGTGATGACTGCCTAAAATATGTCACGTTAGATTTTGTTCTGAATAAACTCTTTGGAGAATCAAACATATTTTTTTCTGTCATTCAATGAATCTCACTCATTTGCATGGTGGGAAAATGCTGCCCCCTGTTTGCTGGAAAGAATGTTACTTGAAGGGATTTTAGAGGTAGCTCTGTAAAGGCCACTTATACAGGCCATTCTCTTAACATGAAAGGATTATCTCTGTGAGAGATCCAAATTGATTCTTCGTCTTGTTATAGAATCGGGATACAATTGGGGAAATTTTCAAATGTTATTTTAACATTCTAAATTTAATTTGGCAATGATGAGCTATCGATTAAAGGAAAGAATAACAAAATAATTTTCGGGAATATGATGCGGCACTGGCGCTGTGATCAGAATACAACTTGATACAAAAATATAAATTCTTCTTTTGTTTGTACACAAATGTTATTTTATTTATCCAGGAATTTCCCTCAGTTATAAGAATTTCAGGAGGTTCCTGCATGGGAATGCTTTTGCTATTTGCTTTGACATACATAGAATTGGAATGGAACGGTGGCACAGTGGGTAGAGTGTTGTACTCTGCACCCAACGGACTGAGTTTGATTCCCAGCCACGGCTAACATCAGTGGCGAATGAGATCCGAACCGTTACTAACCAGTGTGGTGAAGCATGGTAAAACAACCCCGACATAAACAACAGTGTGGGGAGGTCCTTCATCCAGCAATGGATTAACGAAGGACTATATGTATGTGGAATTACTGTACATATTGTGTGAAAAAAACCAAATCAATTGTGGGAGAATTTTTCATGTCAGAGAACCTCTTGTACGTCACTGCTCGCAGGCAACATTCGTGTACGTCTGTGGGTAATTGCCGTTTCAATCGATAAGTAAATGGATGCACCACTTAACTTTAACCCTTGAAAACCAATGTGATTTCCCAATGTTTGTTGCTACATTTTAAACACATATACTGGTCACAATATTGCTTGCTGGACTGCAGAATATATTGTTGTACACTTAGAGATGCTCATGTTTTGTAGCATCGTTAACTAAAGAGCTGGTTGGGTCGTACATGCAGAACAAATAAAATCTACGTATTGAGGTTACTCTCTTAATTCCCTTAATATGGGGTTTGACATAACTGGTCTTAGATTTCCAATGTGGAGCTGTTGGAGAATTTTGTAACCTCATCTAAGTACTGTTCACTTCAGTGGAGTAGTCAATTTTCGGGAAGGTTATTACAGGTGAAGTTTTGGAAACATACTCCTTGTGAAGTCGAAGAAATCTTGAGGTGGCCCGTTACGCCTTGCTTATTAGTGATTTCCAACTAAGGCTGAAAGCGTTGATGCCTTAGCCATGTCTGCCCATAATGGGAGGGACCGCACTCTAATGTTCATAAAGGTTATCCATTGTGAACCAACCGTTAGTTTAACATTGTATTGCTATTTGGGACTCTCCAAATTTAAAATTGCCGAAATTGATTAAAGGATGCCCCAAAACTTGGAGACAAACCAGATCAAAAATTACTTTGTGGATGTGCAAATGCATTCTGTCCTGACAGTTACTCACCGGTTTCCACACTGCTAATTAAATATTTCAGAAGACAACAGAATGTTGGAAGACGGCACTGTGACATCCACGTGTGTGTATGATTTTTTCAGAACGTTTTTGAAGGATTTTCCCTTAATTGCCAATCGCTGCTCTGTGTGGCCGTGTGCAGACGTAAGGATTCGGTGGAGAACCAACTGAAGCGGTTTGACGCCACGAGGGTGGATGCGGACGACATTGTTGAGCAGATCCTGCAGACACAGGACTTCACGGCCGACCCCAACACAGAAGGTATCGATTTTTCTGTTTTTCTAGGTCACCGAACGCACAGCGTCATGCTCACACCTCCTTATACAAAACACAGGAGTCTGTTATTAAGGCGTTTGGCTGCCGGGTTGTTTGTTTTGGCTTACATAATGTTGATGTCACGAAAGGGTCGTTCCAACCAAACACTTGAAACCTGTGCTTATGAAAAAATAACCCGGGGCAAATGTGGCTTCAAGTTTCATGGCTATTTTGTTTAACTAGGTGAGTACTCTAGAGGCCAGGATAAGAAGTCTCAATTGCAAAAGTGGCCTGGGTCACCAAAATGACTCCCAAAATAATATAGTCATGAGAGCGTCGAAGCACAGAACTATGGATTTTTCTGCACAGTGCGTTGCTGCCTACCACATAGTACAGTCCCGCAGCTTCCTACAACAACATGGCTTGCATGGTGTAGTCACCCATCGACAGGCTGAACACTGTTTAGCTTATGAGATCAGACAAGATCGGGTGTATTCAGAGTTTTTTGGTCAAAGGAAATTGTGGTATGTTTCAATAGTTACATGGCAGTTCCCACACAAGTATTGACATATGGTGCTGTTGCAAGGTTACTGCAACCTTTGTTTTTAAACTCCCATTCTGCCAAAATAATACGGTTAATTTTTGATGACAAATTGAATCTATTTCCAGACTTGTATTTTAGGTTAATCATACAAAGGCTAAGCCTTTTCTAAGCCTCCCCTTCGTGTCTTTAAAACAATGTTTTTTTTTATCTTGTTGGCAGTTTCACAAGCAATTTCCCAGTGCTGGGTTGTGAAAGTCCACAGGTGCAGAATAAAATGAGAACATGCATTGATATATGGACTTGCCTATAATTTAGAATTGTTCACACCAACAGTGTTGCTGTGTGACTACATAAACAACTAAAGCTAGTTTGGGTATTAAAATGTTTGCTTGTGTGAAAAAGAGAAACCCTTTGTGGAAATTATTTGCAGACAAGATTTGTTGAAGGCTGCTATGTGAAGGCATTCCATTCATTTTTGTGAAGAGTGTGATTCGAATCTAGGTCACAAGGGTGCTGCATCCACAGCTCACTTAATGAAGCCACCCATCTGCTCTGCACATGGTTTCCAAAAACATTTTTTTTTCCCCGCTAGCTTTCACAAGGGCCAATTTTCGAGAATGCAGCTCATCAGGAGGTTCCACGTGGAGGCTGGCACTTACAATTTTTGTCGGTCTTTGATGTTTTCCAGATGAGGGTCTCAGGCTGTTTGTGAAGAGGGACGGAACCACGGGGCTGAAGTAATAAAAATATCCAGCCAAGAAGAAAATATGCGCAGCAAATCTCCACGTTGGTCATGCTCTGGAGTGCAAATAACGCATCTGGGGCCAGTGACGTTGCTCTGGGAGGCAATGCTTGTGACGTGGCAGTTGCGGCCACCACTGTGTGTTAAGCATCGTTCTGTTCAGACGACTACGTAGGCCCTGATACAATGGGGGGCATTGATACAAATGTTGAGCCACCGCATCAAATGAACAGAAATAGCAGGGGTAACTTGAATGCCACTTTATTATACAAACTGAGCCTGCCGGAGTTTTTCTTAATTTTTATTTTAGACTTTCAATTCTCCCACATAGGACGACATCCATAAAGTTGATTGTATTACTGAGCTCTTCATGCGGCACAAATTATAACTGTAGTGGCCAGTGCGTGTGACATTGGCACGTGGAAAGGCAAGAGTGGGCTCACTTTTGTTACTCACGCGGGAGCTAAAGTGACTCCTTGAATCCCTAATCGAATGCTGCATGTTTTTTTTATTAAGACGTTGTGGCATGTTTACTATTCGCCTCACCATCGCTTAGTTGTAAGCCGCGCAAGCTGAGCCGAGTATCGCGAAGTGTGAGCGTTTTAGTTTCTCGAGTGGTGCTGTATTGTCACGTACTGCAGCAAACGTCAACACGTTTGATGTGTCAGTTTACCCTGATTGTGCTTTTAGTGTCATCGGCAAAACGTGCGCATCAGTGACCGTGATAACGTGGCTTTTTTTGGCAAGGCGAATAATGTTGCAGGTGTGGCTTTTATATGACTTACAAATTTGATTTCTGGATGATGGACACTAAAAAAATCTGATTTGTTAAACCTTGACTGTAATTCCACCTCGTGTTGCAGTATTATGAATATGAACCAATCGATTAGTTGTCATGATGTGTAAATGCTTTTACAATTAAGACGTGTTTGGGTTTCTTCCCTATCTAAAGTATCGTATAAAACTGCATCACCAACAGATTTGTGTGTCCGGATAATGGAATCAATGTATTTTTGCCTAATCACTTGTATTTTCATTGTATTACGATATTTTTTCAACAATGGTGATAGTCTTGACATTATTAAGCTGATAGCTGAAAATGTTAAAAGTATTTTTTTAAGTAGCTTGTGAAAACTGTAGAATGCATTGTATAGCTCTGGGTACACTGCACGTTTTTTGGCACAATTCATGGCTTGTGATCTGGTCAAGAGAGAAGCAATATTTGAAATGTTCTTCGAAATTACAATATTCAATACATAACCACGCAATTGTTCGTCTCACTTAGTCTACGATTAAACTGGGTACACTTGTCTTACTGGCTGAGACACCGAAATGAATAATAGCACTAGAAATAGCCCGAGAGATTGGGTTTGGCTGATTGAATCCAATTGCAGCGTTGACTGGATTTCGAGCTGTTGCTTGTGCCAATTTAGCATCATGTGTCTTGGGATTCATGATTAATTTTATATTTCTGCCATGTGACCAGCGGGCTGGTTGCCTCTTTCTGGAAAATGTAGTTGTTTTTTGTTTACTTGATATATGTAGCTTAGCTTGTAGTGAAATTAGTATTTTTTTGCAGTCCATAAAATTCAGGGTTTAATGAAAAACACTCCAAAAAAACCCAAAAATGTTTCCCCCCCCCCAAACTTGGTGGAACCACGTCTTCCAAAGTGCTTAGTACGAGTTGCATATGAAACGGGCTGCTTGTAGCCGTGGAAGACATTGGTTGTGCCATTTTTGGTGAATGGAGTAGCTTTTGGGATTTTTTTTTTACCTTTGGACTTGCTGAACCAAATCCTTGGGACACATTAACAGCTGACATTTGAGTGCATGTATACATTAAGTACACTCATAATGCAAACTAAAAAAATGAGCCATGTCCCTGTGGACAGTGTACAATTGAAATACTGGAAGACCACTATTGTTTTATCTATGAATCGTAGCGTACAGAAAATGCTGCTCATTGAGTTTTGTATTAAATATAATAAAACTTGCACACTAAAACACAACACAAAGTACACATTTCCAACGTTGCAATTTTTGTGTATAGACATTAAAATGCAATCCAAACGCTATTTTCCCATTGTAGAAGAACGTATGTCCTGTCAATGCTCGCGTAAAGTGTTTGTAAAATGTACATGTTAATGAGTGTTGCACCTTTCATCGTGCCATAGTGAAGCATTGCCCTAGTGAGTGTTATTTTGCGAACAAGAAACAATGAAACATATTCCCTTGTGTTTAAAACAGCATTTGTGCATGGATTCCAAAATGCATCCAGCATGTCAGTATATGTTTCCAAAGGTCAACATGTGAGTTTCCCTTTTTTTGTATAAAACATTAGAATTTTCACTTGCGTCCAATTAATTTATTGCCTTCTACATATGCTTGCGTGCATGGAGAGTGTATTGCAGTCATTGCCTTTGCTGTTTTTGAGTAACCCAAGTAGATAATTGCTCTTAACAGCTGCTTCTTTTTCAGGATAGTCGTGTCGAGCATTTCTCATCTCTTGAGAGCAATTCTCATGGATCAAGCCGTGGAAATGTAAATACGAATGTAGTGCAGGTTATAACATTTAAAAAAACAGGACATTAGAAATGCTTTTTCGGTTTAATGAGCTGAGAAAATATAAACATAAAATTCAATCTTTTCCAGGTAGAATTCCTCAATGTAATTCAGACCAAATTCACTTAATTCAGTAACAGTAACTTCTTAACGAAATATGTTTTTTCGCCCAACAAATGATTACGATTTAAATAGGGATGATTCTGTGATAACCTCTGGATTAGCTCCTCAATCGTACCAACAGGCGATCAGATGCAGAGTTAACATGACAGATTCAAAACCAACTTCTGATGTCAAAAATAATTGCCAGAAAATGTAGTCCAAAGACATGTTGCTACATAGGTTAATTTGCCTGTGGAGTAAATTGTCCCCGGTGCCCTGTGATTGACTGGCGTCCCATCTAGGTTATAGCCCTGCCTTGCACCGGATCATCACGACCCCGTACAGGAGTAAGCGGTTTCTGACAATGGATGGATGTATTGATAAATATATGCGCACAATAGGTGACCTAACAAGGGGTTTACCAGGATTGACATTGTTTTTGCACCATACCTTATTGAGAGCAGTCCAAGGAGAGTGGACCAGACATCCCTTTCCTCAGCAACTTTTACTCCTTGGACTGCTGCCACCGCGACCCTCACCAGGACAAGCGGTTTAGAAAATGGATGGACCTTATTGAGAATGACTGTTAATGCACAGCCCTAAGACAAACCTGTACACTGGCCAATTTTCATTAACGAAAGAGCTACATACACCCACTGAGAAATGAACTCAAAACATGTCAGGTAATACTTGGTATTGCCTGCGAATTCTACCAAACACTTCGAGGCCGAGCTGAAAGACAACGATGTCCAGAGGCTGACCATCGTGCTTCGAAGAATCGCCAAGAAGAAGAAAACAAGTCTCTTATCCAGTGCCACTGTTTTCATTTATAGCAATCTCCACGAAGGTATGAAATAATGTTCATTGTTTGCAGATGACAATTTGCCAACTCGACTACATATAACGTCTTACACAGTTCAGGTTCTCGCTCTCTGGCAAACGGCACACGATGGCCGACTCGTCATGGCTGAGCCGGAAGGTGCTTTTTGACTTTATAACCTGGCGCAGGTACTCCATGGACCCGCACAACTTTTGCACACTGTCCGAGATATAAATCATTGCCAAGTCTATCAAGATTTCCCTGCCCTTAGAAACGAATGTAATGGGTCTCTGCCTCATTAGACGCCAGCCTTGAGCAGGCTGTAACACGGCGCCATCAAATTGAGTTTTATTTCCCGAGCGGGGGCGTTGGGGAAAGCTGCTCGAGCCGGTGATGGGGGACGCGGCACAGCTCGTGGGTGGCGACGGCAACATGAGACTTCCCCTGGTGAGAGTGGCGACATTGTCAGTCCAGTAGTCTGCGCGCTCCTTCTGGTGCTGCTGCACAGCTCGGTCGACCAGGAACGCCACCTCAAGCAGCAGCATCGAGTCTCTGCGGCTAGTGTCCTGCAAGGTCGGGAACGCACACTCGAACACCTGAAAAATAAAAGTGTTCGGGGGCCAAAATAAAGACAGGATATAAGCGATCCCTAA
>JAZEWU010000018.1:6724505-6763880 GCA_036362915.1 Geotria australis | reverse complement strand
TCGTGCTTGATTTTCTACACTACTGTGCCATTAACACTTACTTAACACGTATATAGCTTCCTTTAATGAATAAGGCATTCGCTTACATTCAGGATTGCATGGTTTTTGGAATTGTGCTTTTTTACAGATATTGCATTTTCCTAAAATAGTTTTAAGATTGTACACATGATAAATGGGTTATGTACTGTTCCGTTTGTGCGCTTGTTGTGGGTTTGTTCATGTGTTGGTTCTTGTGTTGCTTCTTTAGTAGCCTTTGGGCTAACAGATTGCACATTGTTGGCAAATTGGTTGGTGTTCGTCAGGCAGCCTGCACAGAAACCCATATCACTTGTCATACGTGACCCGCAGACAGATTTTGACATATGGGAACCATGTTTTTAGCTTCATGGTAAAGTGTTGATTCGCTTGCAGTGGTGTAGTGTAGAAAATGACACAGGATGTCAGCTGACCTTACACTGCGTGTATGCCTATGGTGTTTACTTAGTCTACCATCTTTACATGGTGTGTTTGAAAAAAATAGCTGCTTTGATGTAGACAATAATTTGTAAAAACTCTATCTCTGCCGAGGACTCTTATCCTTGTTTTCATGGTTGTACTAGTTGAATTTAAATTAACCGTGGTATTGTGGTGGCGTATCACTCGCGTGAATGTACCTTTTTATACAAAGCAAGATGGATTTCGTAAAGCATGCCAGTGACGACTTCCTTTAATTGTGTTCTTGCCAAAGCCTCCATCACATTCAGGGTTAGTGGTTGCACAGAGGCACAAATCATTTTGTTGTTGCCATGAGCAGCAGAATCGTATTAGCATACCCATAGCTAATTAATGCCTCATAAAGACAGGGCTGGTGGGGTGCAGCACTTCGAGCACTGTGGTATTAACCCAGCCATGTGAGTTTGATTCCCGGCCAAGGCTTATTTCAATGGCGAGTGATACATGATCTGTACTGGACCCAGCTCTTTTATCATGCACTGACATCGGATTGAAATGTGGTCAAACAAGCCCCATGGCCAACACTACTAAATGCAAGTTTTCATACAACTGGATTGTCAAAAGGCTGTAAATGCTTGTTTAATATTATTATAATGTGCACCACATTCTGTTCTTATTCTACCATAGTGTTATTCATATTTATTGATGATTGATTTACATGCTTATGAATAAAAAATGAGCTGTACTACACTGGAGTTTATAATAACAAAAAAGGTATTCTGTTTGATAAATGCATGTCGTGTGAAATGTTGATTCCCAAAACAAATGGCCCCGAACATCAGATCGCACGTTATCTATAGCATGAAACCTCTTGAGCAGGTTAAATACTGATCCACATCCTACTTATTCCAATAACGCCTTTGTTTCTCTTAGTTAGGGAAGGAAGTAAAAATTCTTACTTACTGCAAACATCGGCAAACTTTGCAGATCCTATAATGCATGATGCAGCACTTTGTCAAGTACAGTATATGAAAAAAGCCAATTTGAGTTCTGTATTTTTGTAATCTGTGTTAGAAATACATTATAAAGTAATATAAAGCTTTACAGTAGCTGTTTTGAAAATCTGAAATAAATGTGTACAGCCCTTTGTTGAGTCACTGCTGGATAACCCCTATGATCCCCATACCATGTGGCTCGTAAGATGCTATTTGACCTTTCTTCACCACTCTAGTCAATAAGTTGGTGAATGTAGGGCGCAAATATATGGCAGCATCTAAGTATAGAAATAGTTTTTTTAGCACCACCTTCTGCTACCACAATATAGGAGCTCATAATATCTGTTTCACATGGTTGTCACCCATGCAAGCACAATCCAAGTTCAACCCTGCTTAGCTTGCAAGATCTGATAAGACGATATGCATTCCGCTTGTGAGTGGAAAAGCTTTTCCACTCACTTTTAAAAGCCTTCCATGTTTGTGTTCACCAATCGCCGTGCCATCAACATGTGATAATCTGTCGGCGCCGTTGGGATTGCGGTTTCAGTTTGGGCCAGCGTGTTGTGCTGTCGAAACAACGCTCGGGCGCACATACATTCTCGTTTGCAGCGCATGTGCGTGTGGAGGCCCACAGCTGTGAACAGCTTGGAGTCGACTCCCGCGCGTTGATTACTGACCACTTGTATTTATGTGCGCAGTCGTGGAGGACATTAACAAGCGGAGGGAACCAATTCCGAGCCTTGAGGCCCTCTATCTCATCACCCCATCCGAAAAGGTAAAACGATGACGCTGATGCTATTGTGTTGCTGGCATATAAATAATGGGCGAGATGGGAGCTGCTGGCGCAGTGCGGCCAGCTGCCAGGCGCCACGGTGGCAATTGAACGTGTTATTTTTATACTCGCCAGTTGTGATAGTCACTGTTGGATCAGATTAGTCGTGGGTGTTTTGTTTCGTGGAATTAAGCACTTGATTACATGGCAACATAGTTATTATAAAGTCACAACTGTGTTATAATAAAGGCGTTGCTCCTGCTGCTTTTTGCTTTATTGTTTTTATCAACATTTGTGAACGCGTGCTAAAACAGCGATAACATGTTGAGTGTGATCGTAAAGAACTTGAGTAAAATATTAATATTGGACAAAAGTCTAAATTTGTTGTTAAAGAAGTTTATTGTACATCAACAATATGATAATAAATTCTACTGTATTATTGAATCAAAAGCTTATTCAAATTATGACTTTAGGTAGTTATCAGCAATCATGTTTGCTCATCCAGCTTAAAAATGATATCTCAGTTATTTTCTCCAATGGTAGGAAGTAAAATATGTATAAAACATTCACTCCAGGATTAATGATTGCCCGTGGCTTAAGCAGCTCTCTGGATGTGCCTCAATTGTAAAAGTTGTATTTAATTATGTAACACAGGCCTCATTCAACCAAAAACATGTTTTATTGTATTGCGTCCTGAATACCTCTTCCGCAGTGTGACTTGCATCTTAACACGTGATTTTTTTTGCATTCCAGTCCGTCCGGGCTCTGATAAACGACTTCAAGGATGCATCCGTCTACAAATACAAAGGAGCACATGTGTTTTTTACTGATTGTAAGTATTGCTAAAAAAGTAAGTGGTTGTTCTAAAGAACACGGAAACATTTAAAATCTACCCATTAAAATAGAAGTTTAACAGCATATACATATGATCGTATCTAACCTTAGGCACGTTTTAGTGTTATGATTATACAGTAACTTAATATAATTTAATTTGTTGTAAATTAAACTATGTTTGGAAATGTTAGATTTTTTAAAAGCAAAACATATCCGTTGAAAGAAATGTCTTAGATATTTAAAGTTTTTGGGATCACATACAAGGTATCATGGGTTTTTTTGTATATACATAGTATAACAATTGTGTGTTTTGGACAGTATTCGAGTCAGTGGCTTTCCATGAATCACATGTCTTTCCAATATAATATGCAAAAATATAACTTGCAACATTGGACATTCTGTGAAGACTCTTAATGTGAACTAAAAACTTAGCCTTCCACAATGTACAGAGATACACCTGTAAAGATGGTCGGTTTTGAGGCATGGATGGCTGAGTTACACCTGAACCATAGCGGGGTGAGGAATGTGAACGGGTATGTTGAAAGCTGTAATCTCTACGGCTTGCGTGCAGCTTGCCCGGAACAACTGTTCAAAGAACTGGGCAAGTCCAGAGTTGCAAAAAACACCAAGGCCCTGCAGGAGATAAACATCGCCTTCCTCCCCTACGAATCCCAGGTACAGGGTTGGAATTTCATGGGTTGTGGGGAGGGTTTTCTACGTGGTGAAAGAGTTGGTTTATAGTTGTTGCTGATTATTTGTTATCATGGTTTCAATCGAGGCTAAAAACCTTACTCCCTTATTTTGTATCTATACCTCAATCTAAATTATATTTTCTTTGAATTTACCCAGGCCATCATTCTACTTTACTTTTTGATTAGTGAACGGTAGCCAAATATAAACATGTTATTACCATTGTAAAGCAATGTATTGCGCTAATGCTCTGCTATTGCATTGTATTGAAAGGTTTTTTTAATTGCGTGATGAAGTTTGATTACAATTATGCATTTAGCTGTTTTTAACACCCGATTGTCACTGTTAATTAGCAGTTGGTCACCCTTAATGTGAGAGCGTGGTCTGTCGCTGTGAAACACTTGTAGTGGATGGTGACGATGATAGCACGAGGTTTATGCGGCATGTTTCGTGCTGCAGGTGTTCTCTTTGGATGCTCCAGAAGCTTTCCATAGCTTCTACAGCCCGCAAAAGACATCCGTGCGAAACCAGATGATGGAGCGGCTAGCCGAACAGATCGCCACGCTGTGCGCCACGCTGCAAGAGTACCCTGCTGTACGCTACCGCGGGTACAGCATGCACCATTAGCTCCAGACGCTTATTATATATATACACACACAGACACATCTTGTAAGCCATCGGCACAAGCTGTTTAGTCAATTTCTGAACAAAGACCTTCCCATGTCAATTGGTATTTTATTTTTTCTAATTTATTCCTGATTAAGTTCTCGCGGTCATGTCAAGAGATGATGAATTTATTTGTAACCCTTGCAGAGCAGTGCAACCCTTCATATTATAAGTAAATACCACAGAGTAGCCTCTTGAATTCCTGAAAGTGATCTCTGGTCCACACAAGAGATGGCAGCACTTTCCCTCCCACTGAAAGTAATGTTCATGTGTCTCAATTTCTTTCTATTTTTGTTCTTATTCACGGCATCCAGAGTCCTGCAACAGAGAATGGACAAAGCGTTGTAATGTATGTTTTTGTTTTTACCAGAGATTATGCCAACAACACCTACCTTGCTCAGCTGGTTCAGGATAAATTGGATGCTTACAAGGCTGACAACCCTACCATGGGGGAAGTGAGTACCTTTTCATGCCACGTGGAAACCATGGCCCCTTTTTATAAAATTCTGCTTGATTTGCATAATGTAAAGATGTTTTGTTCTTTTTTTCAGAATCACAATGCATAACAGTATGTTTACTTGTTTATTTGAAAAATGTGTGCACTTCTGTGTATTTTTATTGTTTGTTTGAAAATGTTGTGCCAAAGTGCATGTTTTTGTTGTGTTGCAGGAAGCCCGTAATGAGCTTTCAAGCTCACTGGGTATTTTTCTGCTGTAATAATAAACTGTGATAATAATAAAAATTAGCATTTGAATCATCAGGTCAAGGTGCACTGGACACAGGTGCCAGCATGAAATACAATTCTTAGTAATATTAAGTATTCAGCTTCATGTATATTTTAGCCTATTGACATGTCGTTCTCTCTGCAGCTTTGTGCAGCGCTTTGTGACCCTCGGGTGAAAGGCGCTATATAAATGATATTATTATTAAGTATTGTCTTTCAACTGTGTTATTTTATTATATTTTACCACACCGCTCAGTTTGGATTAGTGAAGTCATGGAGCATAGAAGTGGGAGTGCAGAAGCATAGTAAACTACGTATTGCAGCCCCACAGCCACCTATGACAACTTGCCATGCACGGTGGTCATCCATCCAAATACTATCCCGGCTCAACTCTTCTTAGCTTCCTCGTGTTGATGAGCTTGGGTGTATTCCAAGTGATCAGAAGATAAGCTTGGTACCTATGGAGTTGGGATAAGAATGTATTTTAATGCAATGACCCAATGCATCATGGGACGCTTAGCTGAGCGGTGGGTATTTGTTCTTGTTGTGTGCAATTGATTGGACTCAGGGTCCCGACAAGGGTCGCTCACAGCTCTTGATCATCGACCGCGGCTTTGACCCAACTTCACCAGTGCTGCATGAGCTCACCTTCCAGGCCATGGCCTATGACCTGCTGCCCATTGAGAACGATGTCTACAAGTGAGCCGACGTTCTTTCTGCGCTCTCTGTCTACTTGCACATGTACATACACAGTTGCTGTCCTTTCGTCAGTCCACCACTGGATGAGTGCCTCCACCATGCCACGGAAGTCGTGGTGGTCCTTTAACTTCACCGTGCTAGTTAGTGTGGGTTGGTGAGGGTGCGGAACATAGGTGTGGGAGTATAGCACGGCACAGTGATGGATTTCTGTTTAAGCCTTCTGCTGCCAACAGTTAAGTTCCATAGAAACGTATTGAACCTCTTTTATTCTTGGTAGTCACTCATGCAAGTACTATGAAGGCTCCAGCCTGTTTGATCTTGTCAGACCTCGAAAGCTAGGCATTTCCTGGGTGTTTTACGTATTTTTTTTAATCTACTTTGCTTTTTTTTCTCAGTTATATTAGTGTGCTGTTGGAATCTTATCATGGAATATAGACATGTAAATTCGGAGCTCTTAACAGTAGTCGCACATAACCTTGTGTCGACAGCTGCCACCCTGAAAGTTATACAATATAACTATTTCTGGTGTCACTTCTAAAGGCCCCTGTATTCACATTCTGCAGACACCTTTTGATGCATTCAAAACAGGTTTCGTTGCACATCACTACTTTGTAAATGTTTAATTCTCAGCTAGAATAAAACAAATGTAGCAGTCATTGATTTCCAGGTTAAGGCCCAATCACCCAAGTACACTTGAGAACCAAGTTTAATTATGGGTTGGCTACATAGATAGATGGTGGATTCAAACCGTGGATCCCGGTGTCGGCTCACTGTTCTGATGTTACATTATCCTCATGAACCACCTGGCCAGAGCTACCTGATTGTGTCCTTAAATATATTTAAAGCTCTCATTGTTGATAAGGGTGGTGCTACTTTGTTTAAGCTGCCGTTTGCAGTTTTTGTGGCCGCACTGCATCGTAACCAGGTGTAACAATTTGCCTCAGCAATGAAGGACGTGTTTTGCCATTCACGGTCTGTTCAACTTGTGCTAGAGCTTATCGTGTACCATAAATGCTGTTTCAAATATCAATAATCCACTTTGACCCAGTTACCTAGCACGCTGTGAGCATGCTAAGTCCAATGTCAGTCTTGCCGTTCAGACTCTTTTTTTTGTTTTTCACTTGGAGCCTTGCGTAGTGTTGCTTTAAAATTTAACCATGGCTAACAATCGCATTTCATGCACATGGGAAGCACTGACTATTGGAGTATGACGAGTGCCAATTACCTTTGGCTTGCAGGAGTCAAGCTTGGGATTTAGACGTGTCAAGTTGTGTGCTTTGAAGATGGAGTTCAGCTCACTAAGCCATCTGTACAGCTTAATGCACTGTGTTTTTATAGTCTGCGATTGGGTTTATGGGATTTCTGTGCATGTGCTGGTTGCAAGCAATTTGAAGCAGTTGCTTTGAAAGCAATTGTTCGACGGTAAATGCTCTAAATATAGCTTTTGAGACGTGAGTGCTTGCTTGTGTTTTATTGCAGATATGACACGAGTGGGATGGGTGAGAATCGCATGAAGGAGGTGTTGTTGGACGAAGATGACGATCTCTGGATGCAGCTCCGCCACAAGCACATAGCTGACGTTTCACAGTGAGTTAAATATATATCCAGCTCTTCAAATGCCTTTGGTTGTTTTCCCATCTTCTGCAATGCGGCTTAATGGGGTAACGGCTTATCACCATCGCAGGCAGCTGCTTAGCTTTTCCCCAGGAGTAGGTTTTGGTTTCGGTGCTTTGCCAGAGTGACAGAGCGAGCAGACACGCGCATCATGTGATCGAGTGTCCCCACAGGGAGGTGACCAAGTCACTGAAGGATTTCTCTTCAAGCAAGAGAATGACTACGGGGGAAAAGGTGAATTGCTGCTGCCCATTCACACCTGTGCACCACTGACGCAGACGTAACTTGACTCTGCCAGTGCAGTCACCTGTTAATTGTAAAGGTGCAGTCTTGCAAGTTCTTGCTCAAGCCGCTGCTGGCGGAATGGTCTCCGCTGAAGGGAGCTCTGGAGAGCCCCTCTGGAGGGTGTGTTGGCCTACTCTTTCATTCTGACCAAATGTTTTTAGAAGCGATACGAGTACCCACACTTTACACTTACCACACCAGACCTACCAATTGATCTGTTAACTGGTGTGTGCGCCCATTTATACTGTTTGGTGGGCAGAGGTGGGTGATTTTAGACATTTTAAAACCCACTGTTTTAACTGGCTGTGCTTGAGGTGTACAATGTACTAAGTGACACCACAGCAGCATCCCACCTGTTAAATGAGAACATGACTTAAACCTCAGATAGGCTTTCCTGCGTAAAAATACGTATTCTTAGTGTCTCGGATGATTGGTGGATTGCTTGAAGACGGGCGCTTTTGATCCCCACAGAGACATGTTCGTATTCTTGTGTCGCTCATTAATGAGTGGGTGTTTTCTATATCATGTATAACACATGTATGGGCAAGGGAAATTAAAAGTGAGTTCCTTAAATTATAACTGGTGTTTTGTTTCTGTTCCTCAACGTTTATTTTATCCGTGGTGTCGTAACTTTTTATGGGGGCGGTCTGTTTGCAGATGAACATGCGTGACGTGTCGCAGATGCTGAAGAAGATGCCTCAATACCAGAAAGAACTGAGCAAAGTGTGTGCCTTGTTCAACCCACATAATACTAGTTAATATAAAGTTACTGTAACGTTTAACACGAAGGCTTTCATGACCAATGTTGTCCATAGTATAGCTCTTTTTTATGAGCTATACTATAGATTACTGTAATGTGTTCACGTCTGTTCATGAGGTATTTATCATTGGGCTTTTTTGATCTCTTCTTTGATGTAAAAATGGCCGAATATGTTCAATTAATTTTAGATACAACATGTTTCATTACACTATATGAAAGGGTCACTTATTATTGCCACTTCATTTTAGTGTACCTTTTTACCCTAGCTATGTGATTGTAATTAAGTCTTCTGTATATGTGAGTCACACTGGTAGTGTATCTCAATAGATACGCCCATTGTAATTGTTATGAAGTAAACTAAACGCGAACATCGGCATTCATTGATCGATCTATGTTGTTTGTTGTCCAGTATTCCACTCACCTGCATTTAGCCGAGGATTGCATGAAGCATTATCAGGGCACTGTGGACAAGCTCTGCCGTGTGGAACAGGTGAGAGCATCTTCACGTATGTTGTTTAAACATCAACTGCAGTTTTTTTGAAAAAGAGACCATCTCTTTATAAACATGATCATCCACTCTCAGTCTTTCTTCATTGCTTCATGCATTGTGCTTTCACATGCTTAATATCACCGTGAAACTGATGGCGTAAACTAGGACCCGTCATCAAATTAACGCAAAGTGTTTTAATAATCTCCATACGAGATAGGGAAGTTTTTTTTTCCGGAAATGCACAGGACGATTGTAGATTGTTACAATTTAAGTATGATACAATGTGTTATTTGCAAAATAACAATGTATTCTTATCAAACCACCTTGGCAACTTAAAACATTAATGCCAAATTTAAGCTTTATATTAGAGCTGTAGCATTGGCTGAGCATGCACTGCAATAATTTCAGTCAGGGACTTGTTTAGAATTCCGAAGGCCAAACAAACTTGGTGAGTGCGCTTTCACGTTTATGACATAACTTTAAGATATACATTTTGCCATTGTCCTCCGTTTTATTTCGATTGTGCAGTAGGTGTCGTGTCACGAAACATGTCATGAAACAAATAATTCAGTTGGATCTCACGCATAGCAATGTAACCTTTCCATTTTAGAGAGTGATCCAAGGAAGCAGATTTTGAGAGCTGTATGAGATCCCTTCCAGTGACCTCCGGTCCGTATCATAGGGTGCAGCACTGCCTGCACTTTCCTCCCCACTCTGCCAAAAAGATTAATGTTCCTCATAGAAAATACAAACCATTATTTTTAATTGTCACAGCTGGAATATAGCCAAATCAAGTGCCGGAACCAAATTTTACATTACGTATTTTTTTAACGTTTGTTGATGACTGGGCTGAAACCATCAACTCACTACAATTAAGAACCCGCTTTAATCACAGCAAACTGATTTGATTTTAACCCAAGATCTCAGTGTTCCTAACCCGGATTTCTGATCTTTGAATCACTCGGCCACCTCACTGCCATTACTTTTAAAGTTCACAAAGCCTTCCAGTTTTAATCAACATATTTAATATTCGACTGTTGAGCTGTGACACAGCAGGGCCTCCCTTTTGCTTTCGCTTTTGCGCTGAGTTTTGTGGATGCCATACACAGGACCTGGCTAACGGCACGGATGCCGAGGGGGAGAAGATTAAGGACCCCATGAGGGCCATTGTGCCCATCCTGCTTGACACCAACGTCAGCACTTACGACAAGATCCGCATAATCCTGCTCTACATCTTCCTCAAGAACGGTAATGTCCACTGCTGCTTTCTCAACATTTCCACCCGCCCCCCCCCCCCCCCTTTATCATGCACTCAAATAAAAATAACAAGACGTGTGGAAGCACGTGTGACACCTTGGTGAGTGTACTGCCAACATTTGCAAGTTTAACTTTTTTCATGTTGATGTTTGCTGGCCGACCGCACTGCAGGAATCACAGATGAGAATCTCAACAAGCTGATTCAACACGCGCAGATTCCTCCTGAGGAGAGCGAGATAATCCACAACATGACCCACCTGGGGGTGTCGATCGTCACAGATGTAAGATAACCGTGTTAAATAGTGTATTGGCTGCTTTGTACAGGGGGTCCATGGTTCGATCAAGCCGTCGCGACGTACATAAAATCACATTTCTAATAATGAATGTTTTTTATTCGTTTATATATGTATTGTATGTACTGGATTCACGTCACCTCTGCAACCACTCGAGTCCCTGTCCATTCACTGCAAAGTAATACATTAAATATGAATAATAGCTCATGAGATCGTCAGAGAGGTGCGTCATTCCACCCCTAGTTATTGTCAATGTTTGTGTTAATTTAGCCGTACTGTAATTTACATTTGAGTTTCAAGTTTTGGTTTTTCGTAACCCTTAAAAACTATTTTCAAAAATTCTAGAAGTCTTTTGGGTTGTTGTAGTTTTTTCGTCTGGTGTTGCGCAAGTTGGACTGAGCAACTCATGCCATATCCGCTTTGGGTTGACAGACCACACTGCGTCGCAAGAGCAGGCCAGACCGGAAGGAACGCATAAATGAGCAGACCTATCAGCTGTCGCGCTACACGCCAGTCGTCAAAGACATCATGGAGGTACGTACTAAGCTGATGTATTAGGAATCTCGCATAGCTTTACAATAATGCATGAATTAATTTATTAAAATTCATTCTGCTCTTGCTACCTTCATTGAATCGTGTGCCTGGCAATCAAGTATTTACAATCTATTCAAGTTGCATGTGAAAGATATACTAATGTTACATTCAGACTCGTGGAGCCAAAGTTAGTGTACATGTGATTTTGGGGGTAATTTTTTGTAATAAAACAAGATGGGCGAAAACGACGTAACAAATAATCTGTTCTTGAATCGAATTAAGCGTCTGAGGGTTGATAGTTAATCAAAATCATGGCGAGTGATATATGCTTCCTGAGTTTGGCATATTATACAGTGCAGTTGAACACGAACATAGGAACGGTCTGTGATTTGTCTAATGTTTATCACGATGCAGACGATTGGCTCTCTGATAGTTTTGAGCTATGTGCTCTTGGTATACTACCCTGAACTCAAGGAATGCCGCACCTTGATAATCTCAGCACCAACTAAACCCTTGTTGGGAAGCCAAGAGTGTGGTTTGCATGATGGTGTAGTTTTCAGCAGTCACGATACATCACTGGAGAAATAAGGGTCACTGTCAGATGGAGACCCTTAATTTTAAACCCTGTGCTGCTCATTACAAAACCTGGAGCAGTGGGTGATCATTTACTTTTTGGATAGATTTGTTTCGTCTTCAAAGGAGAGCGTACATATAATCAGTTCTTTCCTTTTCAGTCAGCCGCCTACATTTGACCTCTCCTACCATTTTCACTGATTTCTTTCCCTCTGCTCCCACAGCCCATATTAATTGTATTATTCTCATCCTTTGTTTCTTTAGCTAATTTTAACTTGAAGAGTTTTTCGTTCATTGTGTATGTTAGGCAAAAGCTTAATTATGTTTTTCCAAAGTTAAACCTATTGCGTAATGCTTTGCTTCTGTTTTTATGCACACACATTTTGTGCAAGCAACAATTATTCCTCTGTGACTATTTCTGCTGTATCACCCAAGCCACCTTAACTTCAGATAAAGGGATATCCTGCGCCATTGGCTCTTGACCAGTTAATTTTTGCACGGTGAGTTTAACCCTTGCGTTTCATGGTGTGTTCCGGGGCCAGGACGCTGTTGATGACAAACTGGATGCCAAGCACTGGCCGTACATCTCTGCCCGTTCATCAGCAACCTTTGGCACCACCGCTGTCAGGTGGGGGGCATTGTCATTTTGTCAACTTCCCGTTTCACGCGAACGTTTGAGCCCAGTTGTCCAATAACACGTGAAGTGACGAGTGCCACTCTATGTATGTGGTTATCTTTGAATTTATTGGTTCACTGGTTTGCCGAGGTCAAGCGAATGAAGTCCTGGCAAATAAAAAAACGTGCACACCGTAGATGAAAGTGTCTAATTCCGATGTCTGGTTAAAACGTCCCAAAGTCTCCATCACCAACAAAGAGATACATTCTCAGGCCGGTATATATCAGCCACGTTACAACGTGTAAACTTACCCATAATGTAATATGCATGAGATATAATACATAGGACTCTGTGTTTTCGGTAATCTGACTTTGCTATTGCTCGCACATTATGAAGGTGCATCAAACCAAACCTGTTATTAGGTTGGCGGTGCCTGTTTGAGGGTCTTGTTCAGGTAGCCTTTTGATGTTTGGCTGTTGAGTTTTTATAAGCGTCCGGGTTGATGAAAGGTTACCGCTGACGTTTTGATTTTAACTTGAGTAACGATGATGCGCTCGCTTTTCCGTTGAACAGCGCTCGCTACGGACACTGGCACAAGAACAAGACTCCCGGTGAGTACCGAACCGGCCCTCGCCTCATCGTCTTCATCATCGGTGGCGTCTCCTTCTCCGAGATGCGCTGTGCCTACGAGGTGACCCAAGCCAATGGCAAGTGGGAGGTGCTCATCGGTACGTGTGTACGCACCCCCCCCCACCCCCCACACACACATGCCACATTTGCCAATGATTCCGTTACGTGGGAGACTTTGTAAAGCTGCAGTCAATCAAATGTACTTGCATGTAAGCCCTGTAGCTGGGGAACTCTTTTGGTCTCTATTTAACCAAGTGCTTTATCAAAGTATTTAAGTTAAAGTTAAATTAATATTCCAAGTTAATCTTTCATTTGTGTGGGCTGTTTGTGTTTCCAGGGTCCACACACATCCTGACCCCAAAGAAGCTCCTGGATGACCTCAAGAAACTGAACAAACCGGACGAGGAAAATGGGAGCTAAGGTGGAAATTGGAAGTCTGACCAAGCAACGGGTAAAACACATAAACAAGCAGTAACCCTGCAGATCTCATTCTGCTTGGTACAATATTGAAGATCAGATAATTATATTGAATGAAAGATGAGCATAAAGAAACCGCTTTCCACTTCAGTGTGCATAAATCTCCGTATCGTTAGTGGCTGCGTTGCCAGTAAAGTATGAATGTTTGAGGCTTAGAACTGCAGTACAAGCCCGGTTACTGTGCCATCATCTTGCTTGGTGTACCACACACACATTGACTGTTTATTCTTGTATACTGTTTATTGCCTTCTAGAACACATGTTGTGCACAGTGTGCTTGCTCGTGGTGTAAGTACAACCTGTTAGACCATGACAACATAAGATGCCTCACTATTGTGTGTTTGTAGACATGTGTGAGCAAGCAGTTATTTTTCAAAAATAAGTGCTGCTGAGTAATTGACACTGTAGTTTTGAGATAAAGCACTAGCTTTCAGTGAGTGAGTGTTTAAATAGGCTTTGTATTGCATGAACACGTCTTAAATCGCTTGGCCTTTCATTTCACTTTCACAAGTGCTTGCATTAATTGCATTTATGATTCGTATAAAAATGGCACAATATTGCCTTCAGGAAACTGACTAAATAAACCTTAAGCTAGTATTATTGAAGTGCAAAAAAGTATGCACTAAAAGCACAATAGTGCATTATTCACAGTGCTGATTACACAGTCCTGAAAGCAGTGGTCAGATAATGAAAATTCGTGTCGCAGCCACATGTGATGAAGGCCTCACTTTTCAAACTCCTCTTTTTTTCCTCGCCATTTTACCGTACAGCTTCCGGTTAACCAGGGCCTTAACAGGACCAAGAAGCTACGATTGGAGTGTTTTCTGAACAAAACAATCGTCCCCTTTAACAGTTGCTGGGTTTGTGGCACGGCACAGTTACTGTGTTTAGTGTTGCTTGTTAAGACGGCTTTCTACCAGCAGTCAGTGTGATGCCAACTTAACGGTGGGAGCGACGGGCATCATGACGCTGGCTGGCACGAGCGATTGGATTCGCTGACCTGAGTATGGTCTATAGCCACACAAAAGAGCTGCATTTGAGTCCTTGACTCAATTAACAGGGAGACATTAAAACTGGACCAAAGGGAATTGCTGTTATGGGAAGTCATAGGAAAATAGATTGCAATTGTGGGAATACCCCACCGCATCAAATGCCAAGATTTAAACTGTACAACTATTTAAATACTCTTATCACTATTGCTTCAAGTTAGGTTTTATTTCACATGCTACTATATAGCTTTTGCCGGTCATAATTTATTTAGGTGAACATGGATTTGTTGATTTTGCATACAATATATATAGAGAAATAACAGTACTTATGACCTTTGCTATCCAGGTGGGCAGTTTATACAAGCCAAAGCGTAAAGCACAAGGGCCATTATACTTTGAAATACTATGCTTTTTTCTCTTCACTCATGTAATATAGGTGAGCAGGCATACAGCTGCATTACTTGAAGAGTAACAGTTTTAGCTAAACACCACACGTGACTTAGTGTTGCCTTGTTCATATCTTTACTTTTCATGTCCTTTAACAGGCATGCATTTGTGGCTTCAGATTTATTATTTGATATCTGTTTGCTTTGTGAATATATGTGCTTTAAAAGGAGCTACTTCTGCGACGTTCATTTGTTGAACCATGGGCAGTCTGATAAGTGCGTGGTTTTTGGGTGTAATGTTTTTGTGCTTGTATATGGATGCGGTGTCGTCACGTATCGGCTTGATCTGTGTGCAATAGATGTTTCTAAAGAAATTAAATGCATATTCTGGCTTCACCAGCCCGTAGTGTTGTGAGCAGTTACTCTTTAACCTAATCATGAGTGTGCCTTGTCTTTTCAGAGAAGTTACATCTGTGCCACCCTGGAATTTGTCCATCAGAGCTGGGCAGTTGAGCAGGGGTGAAATTATCGGGCATAAGTCATGCTCCCCTCCCCCCTTTTAACTTCATCAATTCTGCTTGTTTTGTTTTTTAATCACTCGTACTGCACTAATATATCCTTATTCCTGTATCCATCTTGTATATAGTTTGTACCATCTGCCTTTTTTGTATTTTCAATTGCTCATCTCATTCCTCCTGCCAATTAGACGAAAGTACACATTTGTAGAAATATTAATTGTGTTCATGGATAGCTGTACAAGTCATAAGTATAGGACATTGATAGACAAATATTTAGCTAAGTCTCGTTACCTTGCAAGACTGGGGCTGTCATTGGTGGAAAAGTACATATGCACTGTGAATAAGGAAACCTTAATTTTGTAAAGTAGTGGTTTCCAACTATTCTGGGTCCACAGACCAATGTCATACATCAAGATGGGTTGCTGAATGTGCCAGCAACACAGAATAGACCTAGGGCCATACATTGTTAAAACATTATTCGAACTGAAAACTACTCTTAAAGTGCTCCGAATGTTTAATCAAAAAGCCACAAAACAGCTTTATTTTAAATGACTACTAAATAATAGTACTAAATAATAACACAGGTTCTATTTGATAGTTTCACATAGCTTTGCACATCACAGGTTGGGAACCACTGTTCAGTGGATAAAAATTGAGTTGTCACATTTAGGCTCCTGATGAATAACTTGTTTTTGTGAAGATAAATTGTACTTTTGAAAAATGTACCACGCCAAACCTTAAGTATCTTAACATTTATTACAATAGCAGTCAAGTGTACAGTTACATTTTTATCAAATTGAATAATTTAAAACGTTTGGTAAATGCTGTTGAATCTCATAACACCTGACCTGAAATAGGAAGTTTAGAAGGAAAACATATAAACACGTCATAAAAAAAAAGTGCAAAACCATTGTCTTTGCAATCCCTCTATTTAGAGTATCCTTAAATACAATTGTTATTATAAAAATTCATTGTAATAGTGAAAGCAGCATTTGATTGTCTTTAAGTGTATGTCTTATGAAATATGTTATACACAAAAACTTGCTAAAGGCAACATTGCAACTCCTGAACTAATGAAGGCACCGGTTGCCATCACTTAATACCTACTTTGTTGCTTGTTGCGTGGCTCAGTCCATATGGTTAGAAGAGTTTCAATTACTCGATAAGACGCTTGACAAGTTTTTTAAAAACTATAAATTGACCATTTCTCAACATTTAAAACGTTTAAACAGTTCTGCAGTAATTTGGATTACAGTACTATCGCTGACTGCTATGCCAATAATGCTGCAGAGTGTAGCAAGACTTACATACCAAACGATAATGTCCTTGCAACTGCCAAAACGGGTAGTTGCATTTAAGTATGATGGTGTGATTTTTGAAATTGAACAGAGCGTATGGTGATACAAGTTGTACACCTAGTTGCCACAAAACACCTAATACTGCTGTTACAGGAATGTGTTTTAAAAACATTACCAAATACTTTGGGATATAAGTTGTAGTAATGCAATTACTTATCCTGAAAAGCCTCGCTAATTCTCAAGACTTTGAAACGGAGACGTTTGGTCATTTCAGTGGAGTGCTTTGTAGGATGAAACGGGAATACCCTTTAACACCCATGCATACAAAGGGGTAACACTAAGGTTTACATGTGTACACAAACCCAGCTGTGCAGACTCTCACAAACATACGTGCTCCACCAACCCTTACCCTCCAAAGTGCCTGATTGCAGATGTTTGCCAATACAGCTGGCTGTAATACTGAACAAAGATGTGAGCGAAGAAGCAGCCTGCCGAGGCGTTGTGAGTGAGCTCGCCACAGTGGTCACGGCCCTCACGACTCCACACCTCGTCAGCGGAAGAGGAACTGGTGCGTGGCGTGCACATGGGCGATGTCCCTCGAGAGGGACTCCACCATCCTCTGGCTCGTGCGCCGCATCCCCTCAGCCGTCCTGATCGCCAGGTCCAGCGACATGCAGAACTCTCTCTCAGACCTCTGCCAGGGCGTGGGAACACAGCGCCACAGTGTTACAAAAATGGCAACACACTGATCATAACGCTTGTGTGAGGATTCTTACTGGCAGACCAGCATGGAGCAATTACAGCAACACTAATAATTCTTGCCCGAAAAGTTTCGCAAACTGTATCCCGATTGTTCTATTAATGTTCCATCAATCAAGGCAGAGCAGTTCAATCCTTTGTGTTGGAGAACAGTGCAGGGAAGTGATTATCACTGAGTTAGCTCTGAAAGCCTTTTTAGTGACCTCTGGTCCACACATACATTTTTATGGAGATAGAATTTAGCCACACTAAGGATGTAAATTTAATGTGACTGCACTGACACCCATCAACTTCAAAATCCAGTTTAATCAGAGGCAGCTGAAACCTGAATATGTACCCAGCATATCAGTTTTGCTGACTCAGCGCTCTCACCTGTGGGCCACCTGCTCACCTCTAGTCCATAATGCTAAGAGCAAACATTCGTGTGGAGCAATTACAACACACGAAAAATGCTCCTGGGTAAACTCTCTTACAATACAACACCACACCAACAACATTAATGCAGACAGCTGTGTGGTGCCGCGTTCTTACCATGCCGATGTCCTCGTGTGCCCGGCCGAGACTGAATCCGCTTGGGCGCTCCTGGTTCCTGGGTGGTGTCTCCGGCAGGTAGAAGCGGGAGTAATATGGCGACACGTAGAGCGCCGAGGGCAGGCTGTATCTGCTGGTGCATGAGCGAATGTAGTTAATTTAGACCGCTTGTCATTTCCTCCCTCTGCCTCAAACCAGACCTTTTTGAAACTTAGATGAAAGCCACATGGCTCTTGTGTATTCCTTTGTTGAGCCACTGCTGAATGAGGGCCTATTCACAACGATCATGGGGTTTTTTTGATCATGCATCAACATGCTGTTCACTGCAGGTTGGTGAAGGAGGGCGGCTTAGGACCAGTTCATACCTCACTCACTACTGATATTATCCGTAAGATAATTCTTAAATGCTTAGTTATACACGATGGTCTTTTTTTTTTTTTATACCTGAATAGAACTTGTATTGACCGGTCAGTCAGTAGACGTACGTTCAAAGTAAAACGATACAAACACCTGCATATTACTTTAAAGATGGACTGTCTTGGTTATTCTGCACCTGCTATACAAGCAGCAGCAATCATGGTCAAACAATTTCTTAAATAAGACATGCAAGCTGCAAACCACTCACAATGTTTCCCAACAAATTGCAAAGCAAAGATATTGCCACTATATAATTAATCTGCAGGCAACTGTTTGCTGGCAAGAAACTGCAGCGGTGGTGGTGATTACATCCTGTAAAAATTGGCGTGAGATTGGAGGCAGGTGTGAATAATTTTGACAATGTGCCGAGTGTGCAATGCATCGCATCCAGCGTGTGTGCTTAAGAGCTGCCGACTTCGTGCTCCGGTGGGCAGGCAGCACAGATAAGACCAGCAGATTCACAGCCTAAGTAAATTGCTTTGGAAGTGACAATGAAGAGTAGACTTAATGGAACCCATCCGCCTGTGAAATTAAACTCGATGGTGTCGCCAATATGTCCTCAAATGGACTCATTAAGATGACATGGCAGCACATGGCCCTACTACCAAGGGGACAGCGAGTCCAACACGGGACCATTTGCCTTTAAACAGTGCGATCGAGAAATTACTCGGAAACGCAATTGCAAGATCATTTGTTTAAGACGCCACTGGTTTTGCAGTGAGCTCTGGTGAGGTGAAAATCCTTATGGTGGTGCAAGTGGCTGTGCTCACAGTGCTGGGTAGACGTAGGGCACCGAGTAGAGCCCAGGAAGGGTCTTGCTGCGCTGCCGTCTCATTGATTGAGGCGAACGCACCGTTTCATCCCTCAGATCTTCCAGCACTGCGAAAACAGATTTAGCAATGGCATTAGGATCTTTCCATTGTTGATTCTCAGACTGCAAAAAAATAAACGAGTTTCTCAATTAGGATTTACCCAAACACAACACTTTATCACACTGGTGAGCGCGAGTTCGTGAAAGAAGTTGGGGGAGCATCGACGTTAGAGTACAGTACATTTAACGAATGCATTTTCTGCACTGTACTCTGCTGAAAATGCAGTCCCAAAGCAGACTCCAATGCCTGTATTACGCATGGTGGTCACCCATCCAAGCTCAAGCCTGCTTAGCTTCTGAGATCTGATAAGATTGGGCAAATTCTTGGTGATTTGATCACAAACAAGAGCGAATAGAATCCCAATTTCATCAGGTATGTATACATCATGTGGGCGTTTGCTAATTCACCTTTACTTTACTAATATCTTGCACAAAGTGATACCAAAGAGCCAAGCAAATGTGTGCATTAAGTGCAATGTGTTTTTATGTTAATCCTCCAGTGTTCCTACACAGGTCATCTTCATGGTGACTGCTCCTCTTTGACTCTTTGCAGAGCCCAGACCCATTGCAGACAAGACAAGGCACCACCTTTGTTCCACTGTCCCAATGTCTCTCAGATACCCTGGCTGAGCAGAGTGCAGCAAATACAACAACTTAGCATGTGCAGGTTCACAACACAAGGCAGCAACTCGTATACTATACTTCAACATGCCTGCGAATTCTACCAAACACTTCGAGGCCGAGCTGAAAGACAACGATGTCCAGAGGCTGACCATCGTGCTTCGAAGAATCGCAAAGAAGAACATGATCGTTCTGCACGCTGCTTAAGCACAACATGAAAAATGGCCAAAGGTAGTGCAACATTTCAGGAATATATGTTTCAACTCAAAACAACACTAAATTCAAATAGAATACACAAATGACCATTTACGGTACTAATCTTCCCTATATAATCATGAACCTGGCATTCAGACTCAGACGCCCAATGTGGGAGGCGAAACGTCACGAAGGAGAGAGCATGAACACTCGACATGGCTATCCCGAAAGAACAGCTGTGGAGAGCAATTCTCATACCTCCAGCCATGAAAACCTATATAATTACAAATGTATATCTGGAGGGAAATGCAGCATAAGGGATTTGATGGACAGAAATGTTACAATCTTCATTATTTTAAGGGTTTTTTTTTTTAAACAAGGGCTATTTAAAAACCACTATAATCATCAGCCATGATCAACCCACTGCTGGATAACCATCTCTCATTGTCCTGTGATGTAACAATCCACCTTGCACCGGTTTTATCACTGTCTCCGTGGTCGCCGTTCTTAAAGCTACTTTACTAGTGCTTATACAATAATACTTCCAAATGGCTTCATAGGGATGCCGCTGGCATCAGTCACTATGTGACAAAGCGCATTAAATGTAGATGTAATTGCATCATTCACCTTTTGCAGAACACCCCGAGCAGGGATCGTCACTCACCACTGATTTTCCAGACAATCTTCCTGGAGGGAAGTTTTTGTAATCTGCACCTAGAAAAAAGAACTGGAAATTAACCACAGGGCCTCTAGGGAATAAAGAGGACGAGGCAGACATCAAGCTGGTCCGACTTCTGAATCGCTTACAGCGGAGTGCCACTTAAACTGTCGGACCTAAATTAACTGAAATTAACTCGAAGGCTTCCATCACCAATGTTATCCATAGTGAAACTCTGTTTATGAGCTGAGTGCAAGTCTCGGCGAAACGTCGGTACCATCTTTGAAGTTAAGTGCTGTGTGTGCTCGCTCGTTTTCTCCAACATATCGACGGGTGCACTACACTTACACACTATTCCACATGACCTAAACTCATAAACAGAGCTTCACTATGACTAAATGAACTGCTCGGTTGTGTCGAGTCCAAGAAAAACGTCTACCGTTTGCTGACCTACTTGGTTAGGTGGAGGTTGTTTTTCTTACAACGTGGCATCGATTTATTTAGCACATTCTTGAAAAATGACCTAATCACGTGTTTGGCTTCCAAGTGCAGCTGGTACGTACCGCTGTGGGGGCCGGTGGGCAGGTGGTTGCGCGAGTGATGCCCCCTCGTGGCGGATCGGCGTGGGGGAGTGGCCCAAGGCGGGGAGGCGGTGGGGCGCCCAGCTTCCTCGTCCTCATCACCTTCAAGGGGGGCAAATGTATGGCAGAAGTGTGAAAGGTGCGGGATTGACGTTTGACTAATCTTCAGTACCCGGCACGTTTAAGGAACCACATTGTGCCTGTAATGTTGAATACGATGTCGGTAGCATGCGAAATTTAGGAATATCGTGGCCCTGGGCAGTGACAAATGGTGATGGTTAAGTGTTCGGTAAATAATGAAACGCTCCGCAAGCTTTGCACACTGTTAAACGATGATGGTGTGGCAGACAAGGAAAGGATAGTGTTCTTGGAGAAAATGAATAAATCACATTTACAAGTTAGAATTTAAAGCTATTATTTCTCTTCCCGCCCACGCATGCTGAGATGTAGCAGTTTTAATGAGATGTGCATAATATAAGTATCGTGTGTTGGCCGTAGGGCAGTTCCTGTCGCAGTTTTTTTTTTTTACTCAAGTGGACAGTTATGAATCCAGGAATTAGTGGGCAAAGGGGTTTCTGCCACCACTTCATTTGGGCCCCTCATACTGTTGGGCTGAGTTGGATCTGTGCCACTGCACTCACAGTGTTGCAGGTCAGCCAGGGAGAGGGTGGCTCGAGACGAGTGTAAGCGGGGAGCCCACGGCTCTGATCGCGGAATGCTCTCCACCCCTGACCGTGCGGCGTGCTTACTTCTTCTCTTCCTGAAACAAACATCAGAAAAATCAATCAAAAGCGTGCTAATACAAATCTTGCCTTGCTTTTGTCCTAGACTCAAGATTAACCAATAGTTAACGTGCAGTGGTGGTGTCCATGGTGTACTTAGTTGCTGATCACAATACCAACATGTGCCCGTGTTACCCAACCTGTGATACCCAACTTAATGACATGCACGGTACTAAAAGTAAGAGTCTTGGGCACAGCGGGAACAATGTCTTGATCTGTAGTGCATTAATAGCATCATAAATCAAAGCAACAATGGTCTTATAAATGAGGTCAAATTGTTGTTTAGAACCCACTGCCCTTCAACTGTTCTGTCCATTAAAATGAGCATGTAATGTATGGTCTGGGTCTAAATAGAAACTTACCTATGTCATAAAAACATAAACAATCAATGGGTATTTATTTTTCAGTACCGTAATAATGTTTTTAGTTTCACTGGCAATTCAGCCACAATGTAAAAGTAGACGGACAGCTGCCAGTAATTGAACTGGACGGACGAACGGCTGCAAAGCATCTCATCATCACGCGAATGCCGAATGCCTTGGCCGCATAGCAGAGACGCTTACGGGCCTACGGAGAGGCGACTCAGGTCGGGGTAGTCCCCGTCGGCGGATGGGGCTCGATTCGGTCGGTGTGCGACGCCTGGCTCTCTTGCATCCACCTCATCCTCGCCGGCACTTCGGAGCACCGATCCCTCCTCTGCCGCGCGGTCCTCCCCGTGCGCGCCATCCCAGCGCTGCGGCGGTGATACGCCGTCCTCCCCCTGCAGCCCGTTAGGCGACCGGCTTCACACGCAGCAGCAAAACACACCGCGTCACCGAGACCACCGGCTCTGGCTCCTGCATTGACACTTGTATTATTACAGTTCATCTTCGACGGGCTGTCTTGGCCTAAGACGTGAATTCGAATTTATTTATTTTTTACAAGTGAGGATTTGTTGGAGTAAAATGCTTCTTGTGTTTTCAAGAGTATTACGTTATACGAGCAACGTAACAATTAGTAATTAAGGAGTAAATCTGAAATCTCAGGATAAAACACAATTATTTTCATTGGTGGTGTATTAATTTACTTGCGTTTCTGAAAAACACTAAGGGTATTGAGTGCCTTTCCATAAAGGGTGTTATTGTTTTGTTCCCTTGATGTAATACATTTCATGCTTCTGGTTTGCTAGCGTAAAATAATTATGCAGTATTTAGTTGCAGTCTTAGTTAATATCCAAATAACTCTGAAAATAATCCACCACCCACAATAATATTCCATTCTTTTTATAAATGATTTGCAACTGCATGCATTTCATGTGGGTTCGGCACAAAACGTGTATATTTTTCTTTATAAATGCCCGTTAGCTCTTGTTGACTGAGAACAGTAAGAACTTCACTGAAATATCTTCCTTTGTTAACTATACATCCATTATGGGTTCACGTTTTTTGTTCCCAAAGACTGATTAATGAATGATGGGCTGCCATTCTTGGTTACTGCTGCTCATTCTGAAACGAATCAACGTGCAGAATGCATTAGTGTCGGTTATCCAATTACCAGACTCTTTCAGTCATCCTTCTCAAATGACCCAGGAGGCTACCATGGAATGATAGCAAACAACACAGCAGCTGATGCAAATGTACGACACAAATGACTGCTGCGTTCAAGCTGTGAAATAACACAAACGTTAGAAATATATTTTTTTATACTAACAAGACACCAAAATGACCACCTAAAAACACCGATTATTAGATCAACATGCAAAAACAGAGGCACAGCATTTAAAAATCCACACCAAAATTGATGCAGCCCTTGTTCACGTTTTTTTTATAATAAAAGAAGAAAAACTATCAGGCAGCCTACACTTATCACACATGTGGGCGTATACAGCACTTACTCTGTCACCATCACATGATCACTCAGAGCAGAGCAGGCCTTCATACTCTCAAAATAGCGTGCGATAATTGGTGCCTGCTCCATTGATGCCATTCCAATGCAATACAGAGAGAGCTAGGAAGAGCAACTCCCGCTCACCCACACACGAGAGAAACCTGCCGCGCCGCCTCACTCTCAGCGTCGCTCCACGCACACGACGCGCAGAGAGGGCTGCGTCTCGCCGCCCGGACAAACCCGCAATGGTGCCGGCAGCTTTGTTTAAAAGGGCGACCTTTGACAGCAATCACATGACGGGGATGCCAGCCGTGTGAGCGAGCGCGCGTGCTACGGAGCGGCTGGGCCGAGTGCCGTTCTGAGCATGTGCGAGGCGCCACAAAGGCAGAAGCCACTGGATGAAACCGCAGCCAATGAGCAGTGCGGTACTCACGGCGCAATTGGGTCCGGATTAAGCTCTGTCAGCCACGCGTCAACTGCTGTGCGCCTGTGTTTGCCGGTGTCAGATTAAACCCTCTTATGCGTGCCGACGTCATTTTGCTGATGTCATGTTGGCAATGCAACTGGGTGTTTTAAAGATGATTTGTGTCATGAGCAAATGTTTAAAATTAACATGCATGCGAAGGAACACATGCATGATTGTTAGTTTTAAATAATAAACGATAAGGCAAGAAATGTACATTATATATTTCAACAGACAGACGGATGTCTAGCTACTGTGTACAAGTGGTTGTAGACAAAAACATGATTTGATGATGCTGCATTGGCAGTGGTGCACAAGCACATTTAACAAAGCAACTCATTCATTAAGAACACTGTCTTAATATACGAATAAATAAAATTAGCGACGTTTTGGGCAATTCTTCAGTCATTCTTCAGGCAACAACCCTACTATGAAGACGGATTCCCCAGAAAAGTTACCAAATGCAAATTTCTGTTTTTAAGGCAGCGTTGTTGAGTTTTTTTGGTAGACAAATGAGTCAGGCGTGACTATGTTTGGCCTACTCACCTCCACGTTGTGGGGCCCCTGGGATGTTCTCCGTCAAGGCCATTCAATTCTGCCCTCTTTAGTGGACGACAGGAAAATCCATCCAAACTGTAGCCGTCTTCACGCTCCGAATCGTCCAATCTATCTCTACCTAAAGAATCGATCAGGCAAGGCTTGAGCTTAGAAATGTCCCTCCGTGACAAAAGCTGCAATATTAAAGTCCATTATATGCAGCCCTTCTATCAATCAAATGCTGGATGAGGGCCTCCCCATGCTTGTGCTGGTATTGAGGTTTATTTGACCACATTCACCGTGGTGGGAAGTGTCAGTTGGGAAGGCAGTGAGCATAGTCATGAAAGCATACCAGCATAATACAACATTGTATCTTGCTGTACTGCCCTCTACTGCCCACCACGTTGCATCAAATGCTGTTTGTGCAGGGTGCTGTCACCCATCAAAATTATATTAAAATTCAACACTGTTTTAGCTTTTGGATTATAACCATGAGTGTTCATGTCTGCACTATGAACTTTGCAACCAGTTCTATCACTGGCCACAACTAACATCAGTGGCAATTATCCGTACCAGCCTTGGACTAGGCCAAACGAGCTTGAAATCGATACTCAGCACGATACTCTAAAAAAATCATCACTGGAGAGAGAAAGGCGGCCAGGTACGGTACCGGCCACACCATTCCCTTATGTGCCATGCTGGCTCTAATAATAGGTGTTCCAATATTTTCTGTGAAGGGTTACACGGGGGATAGCTTTCCTTGCACGCGCGTGTGTTCTTACCCCGGCAGCCTCGCAGGTCCCAATCGCTCGTCGTGCTTGCGTCCCACCTGCCCGAGGACGCGCAGGGCCTTCGTGCCGTGTGCGTGGCGTGGGATCCCGGCGCCTCCCCGCCCTCCGCGTCGGACCAGACCACGCGCTGCCGAGCAGCCGGCGGCGGCGCGACAGCTGGGGCGTCGCTCTCGCACTCCTCGGGCAGAGACGGGTGTGAGCTGCTACTCCTGAGGGAAAAATAACCAAGCGGACGCTCGTGTTGCTTGCTGAACGCACGTGGCGGGAATATTCATGGTAGTGACGACGCATGTGATGATCCCTCCTTCCTCGCAATGCGGTTGTCACGATCGAAGTCACGATTCGTTGAGACTTTCAATAGTCCAACGAAAACGAATTATTAGTATATTGAGCACTGTGCTATCTTATAGCACAAGGCTATAAAGAAGGCACTATATTTCACAGATGAGTCTCTAATAGTTTAACAGTATGGGACAATGTTGCTATGTGTGTTTACTCAATTAACGTGAGTCATTTTCAGTGTATTTGGACTATGATGATGTTACGTAATCTTTGCCAGTATTGTGAAGCAGACTGAACGCATTTTGGTGATTATGTCTATGATATTAAACAGGGCAGCCACTGCAAAGGTTGGGACCAATCCTTCCCAGTAAGCAGCAAACCCGCTACTACTCGGCTAGGTTTATAATTTTTATATTTTTATTTATTTTTGTCAATTCGCGTGTTTGTTGCGTCGCAGGAATCCTGTAAAGAGCTCGCAAGCTCACTGGGTATTTTCTGCTGTAATAATAAACGTCTATCCATATCTATCTAGGTTACCAACCCCAAGTGAGCGGGAAACTCCTGCCCACTGGTGGCAGAAAGTGACACCGCAGCGCTGTTACCTTGCAGTGAGACGCAGACTCTCGGCCAGACTCGAGGTCCTGCCAGTTATTCTCCCATTCTCCGAGCCAACAAAACCGCTGTCCGTCTCAGGGGAGATCACACGCTCCTGCAAATGTGTAGCGCAAACAGGCTCCTCAAACCACAGCTGCAAGTACAATACTATATAAAACATGTGCACGGTACAATTTATATTTCCGTAACATCTGAATGCAACTGAAACGCTAGTCTGAAAGTATGTTCTTTTGAGCGTCAGTCAGGTTGTAGACCAAGGGAAAAAAGGAAGGTGAACATAGATTACATGGGAGAAGGGATTTCCTGCCCCCAAAATTTCAGATTCTCAGGGCAACAGAGGAGAACGGCTGTCACATGGCTGTCTTGTATAAGTGCAGGATTAACAGATTAACATTCAACTGCAAACATACATCTCATAAGGCAAGCCTCGACTAGCCAAGAGAATTGTTTCTTGTGAGCTCATATCTAAACTACACTCAGCAAGAGGTGACATTCGATTATGAAGGTGCTGTTAGCACCATTGGCTTCTTGCAAATTTTACAGGGCACTAATTGTTCAATTACGTTGTCTCTCAGGGTTTCTTCATGCGGCACAATTTGATAATGCAGTTGTACTAAAATAAAACAACATAGTTCCGAGACTACTTAAGTATATATAAATAAAATATGCACCTCTTTGACAGAATGTCTGAATCGCTGGAAATTATCGCAGCTCCCTTGCACAGAGATGCCACTGCTGGCAAGACTGATATGGCTTACATGCCGGGATATACCTCCAGCTTCTGTAGTATTTTGATTCTGAAAACAATCACACAGAAATGAAGAGAACACACATACACATGCACTCGGGTCAGTGGATATAGTGGAGCAACCCATCCAATGGCATTAACACAATCTCTCCAGGAAAACATAAATAATTAATGTGGAAACATTCTCACCAGTTGCTCTTTAGGCTGCGTGTCTCTTTGGTGTCTATGATCGGGGAACAGCGACGGCGCCTCCACAGAATTAAATACCACATTGACAGGAAGAGGAGGCTGCTGACTTGGCTGAAGAGGCATGTGCCTGGAACAACAAGCAAAGTCACATTGCATCTCAACATAGCATTACACCCGACAGTACTAAAGTAAAGCATACAAAAAACGTGATCTTGACAAGACGTGACGTACGGTTGAGGTGTTGGCGCCCTCCTTCCCGAGCCTCCAAATAACTCATCCTCCTCCCGACCGTCCATCTCTCTACTTCGACACGTATTCTTCTTCAAATCTTCCTTTGCGGGGGCCGTGGAACTCTCTGATCGGTCGTTCGTTTTGCCCTGAGCCCAGGTGTCGAGGTGCAACGCTCGTTCACGGCGATGCCTTCCCGCTGGTGCTGCAACGCTGCGATGTTGGCGCGGCACTGCCCTGCCCGTTGCTTGGGAGCCGCGACGGTAACTGCCCACCACGGGAGAAATCACCGCAACAGCCCTTGCTTACCAAGGCCATAAACCCTGGATAAACTTCACAGAGCGGTGGTGGTTAATGATAAGCGTTTGTTTGCACGTTGCTAGGCTGGCCTTGTAACCCCACCAATCTATATACAGAGCACTGAATCTCTTGGCGGTAGCATAAAATGCTAAGCAAATATTTACATTCTATCCTGCTTGTTTATTATCTAAGGAATGCGCCACACGGCTATCCTGAAAGAACAGCTTTGGAAACCAATTCGCATACATCGAGCTGAGAAAACATACATCAATAAACGTAATAATATACTTTACCTTGCATATTTTTTCACGAACAATTGCAGTCTCAAAGATTTAACCAGAAAATAATTGATTACGTCTCTAGTGCAAAGTAGCCAATGCGGAGGTGGCTCTGGTGTAAACATACGGTGAGGTGAGAAAAAGAGACACGGTTTGCGAACCTCTGTGTCGAGCTCAGCCCTGACGAGTCTTCACTCCGGGTCGATCCCCGATCCTCCTCCATCGTATCTCCTCCTTCCTTGTCACTCTCCCCACGCTCGGTTTGTGTCTCACTTCTGCTGCTCTCTTGATCTCCCACTCTCTCCTCCACGCTCTCCCTCCCCGTCTCGTTGTCCGTCTCACTCCCTTCCACGAGGTCCAAGGTGATGTGTTGGTGGATTACCACGGACAGAGGGCTCTGTAACAGTCACAATGCCGTTAAAAACTCAACGGGTAATTTGAAAGCGGTTTTTCCACACAGCTGTGGGGCGGGCAGCAGAGTGCAGTGCAGCAAAATGCATTGTTTTTATTCCACTTATATAATCCAATGTATATACTGCCTGCAGTCAACAACCCAACACTGAACAGCATGGTCAGGTACGGTAAAACAAACACGATGGCCAGCATGACATGAGAATGCCCCTCATCCAGCAAAGGATTGACATACTGTTGTAGACTAACATTTATTATTTGCAACATTCATCTCGGGGAAAAAAACATCTTTATTTGCGGTACATATAGTACAACGCATTTTATTGTTTTAGGATTTTATACCATTAACAATTAACCTTACATGTCATTCAACAATGGATGAACATCAACCACATGAGAATGTCTTAAATGCAACCCACACTATTTAGAAATGACATCACCCAAAACTACATTAATTGTTGAGGATTATTCGTCTGAATGTCCAGGACGTAGTAAAGCTGGAGTGAAGTGTCGCACTGACGTGTGGCGCTACCTCCGGGTGACTGCTGGGGACGCGCTGTGTTTGTACAGCGGTGGCGGAGAGTGGCGGCGACGCTGGGGTTGCGTCTGGGGATAACGGTCGGCGTCGGCTCTCATCCACCCGCTCTTTAATCCCCTCCAGGCTCATCCCCAGCTGAAAAATAACACCTTCCACCTCGCTGCCGGAAAAGAAAGCGACGGGTTACACGCCAACGCACTATTAATTAACCCTCCACAACATCCGTTTATGGACGTCTCTCCATGGTCAGCATACTTGATAACAAATGCATACAAAGTACATTTTGCCGTATCTTTTCAATAAACAATTAAAGATTATGAACCCTAGCGGGCACAGTGTAATGTAAGCATTGCTATTAAGAGCTGCTCTTTCAAGATAGGATGAATGCTCGACATGGCTTTCTTCTTCGTGACATTTCACCTCCAAAGCTGGAGGCATCATCAGCCTAACCCAAAAGAGTTGATCCTAAGAGCAATTGTCCTACATCAATCCGTGGAAACATACATTAACACAAAACGGAAGAACATCTTTTAAACACAAGCACACACATATATTTGAAACAAGCAGTGCTGTCCTTACCGGTGTGGGTCAAAGTGTCCAGCGAAGGCCGTTCCACCGCGATTGGTCTGTAACTGCAGCCCGCGGTGTTCCTCCTTTCGAGACATGTACCGCCGTTCTAGCCCATCCTGATCCCTCCTCAGCTGCTCTAACGCCTGGTAAATAAACCCAGAGGACTTAATCACCAGGCTGACTTCATATTCATTGGTACACTTGCACGTACTGTATATCCATATTCATGTGCGTGTGTGCAAGAGCACTGATGCTCTATTTTATTGAGAGCTGGTCCTTTTGATGCTTACCTCTTGCTGATTTTCCAATGACAGTTTTCCTGAGTTTAAAAGCACCTGAAATTCATTGATCTAAAAAAGAACACAGCAAAACCTGAGCAATATATCTAAATATATATTTATCCTTGCAGTATTTTATATATACAGTATAAAAGCTGTAATATTTTTTCATCAGTATATATCGTACTGCTTAATATTGAAACACATTTCACAGTCGATTTATCGCAATAAGGCACTTCTAGTTTACCTTCGTCATCTACCATTTGTAAATGAGATGACTGCAGAGCACAGCCCTGCAGGGGATTGGTGCTAATTCAATATAGACTTGGTGTGTACAAATCAATACTCTTAACTGGAGTGAATACCCTTGCCATTAGCTTATCTTATCAATACACAGCACTATGCTGAACCTTCATTCCCAACCATTGGTTTCCCTTGTACAATATCTGTGTCTTGCTCTGGCTGGGCAGGGAATTTGTGCGCGTTATAAATTATATTATTATTGTAGAAAATATTGTATTATTATTGTATTATTATTAGTGCAGACCATCCGAATTCTGAGCTTACAAAGCCTTCAAATACCTAACACAATTCCCTTATGACAAAACAGCCACGTTATTAGGTTTTATCAGTTTAAACACCAGTGCCATGTTCATCCGTGATTAAACCAGAGGTTTAAATATGCTGTGAGAAAAAAAATTTGTCTCAACGGAAGCCAGGTGTCAAACAACTCTTTTGAGCCATGAGCAGCAATCATAAATGACGGATGCTAACGTGCATGCACACTGCTACTGTAGAAGCCTTTAAGTTATACCGACCTTGTCTCTGAAACATAATGCCTGACTGGCCATCTCCTGTGTCAGGCGCATCCCTGGTGTTGCCTCCTCTGCATGTGCGGCATATCCAGCGCCACGTGAGCCACCATCTGAAATTCAATCATTCTCCATTAACTGCACTGCAATTTCCTCAATTGCGTATTTTCATTACACTTCAGAGATAGGGCCTCTTATTAGAAATTTCGAAATACAGCAGCTTCCTCTGGACAATATTAGCGTTAACTTAAAAAAAAGCAATAACTCCTGCTTAAAGCCAATATTTCTCCCCAAAAGCAATTTTCAGGTGCTCACAAACACCCATGACTGGTGAACTGGGAATTTTGTAAATGTAATCCATCAGAGTGGCTCAGTGGTTGCTGTCTCAAGTGGATTCTAAATAGTATCACTTTAGTTTTAAACGTTTAAACATTTGGTTGGCATACGTGTCCCTACAGCACTTTAGTTAATAATGGGTGCTATATTACACTGACTCCGTGAATATGACCGAATTGCGGAAACGTCCTTTACATTATTCCGAGTGTGATACAGACTCAGTTTGCCCCATGCAGTACCTGGATGGTCTTGACTTCCCACGTCTGGCTGAATGAGCCATGCCTGTTGCGGCTTTGGAATTGTGAGGGTTACAGGCCGGCTTGGGGTGTGCAAGGTTCCCATGTGAATGGAACTGCTGGCAGGTTTTGGGGCATCGGCAAACAGTGACACCTACGCACATGCCACGAACACGATAGGCTTCAAACAAGCAGGCCGACCAACGTGTCAATCAACAAAAAACACCGTGTGTCACAACCAAGTGACGCACGCACAATACACTCGTCAATATACCGATCGCTGCACTGGGCTACGTGCTTATTACACGTACTAAATTACTCAAACCCAACCCACACCTGCCATCCAACATCTCCATTTCAAGACAGTTTGAGATTTACAACTAATTGCCTGATTGGTGATGATGTAGCGGACCCTTCTCCCAGCAGTGAATAATAGGTCACGACTGATGATCCCAAGAAGGAATTTTGCTGATAGGATCCAAAGTTTACTTTTTAAAAGTGCAACATTATTTTGAAACCAGGCAATTCTCTCTTTTAGAAGCCCCCCCCCGCCCCCCGTGACACTACAATGTAATTACTAACTAATTTTCCGTAAACACATCTAAATATATTATAAACAATCTACACAAACCAAAAAAGCCTCTTTTCTCAGTGCCGCCGTCACACTTAACTAAACAAATCCTGGTGCCGGGCGAGCCTACGCTTGCCTCAACCACGAGCCGCTTTTGAAAAAACCCGTGGGGGGTCTTGTGTCGGGCTCTAAAGAAGCCGGGACTGTGCCTGGAGACTGCAACGCTATTTAGCATTGAGCAACAATGACTGGGTTATTCACCAAATGTCACGTGGCACTGGTTGGCATGTGACTCACCTTGGCACCGAGCCGGAGATGGTCGATGGTGTTTTCGGCTTCGGCGTACTTTGTCAGTAACTTATCGTAGTCCTCCTGGTGGCACGGGATACATGGCATGTCACCGGGGAGCTGGCGGGGGTCACTCGGACAACGCGAGCTCAATTACACTTCTTCTTTGCGATTCTTCAAAGCGCGATGGTTAAATTAGTTTCCCATTTCCTTACACAGCCCCTGGCATTTTCATTGAACTCCGCAAGGTTTATACCAGCTCACAATTACATCCCATTGCGTTTCTCAATTACAGTTGCGTTAGTCAAAAAGGCAATAGCTTAAGCTAACAATGGCAATTACTGGCGGAAATCACTGGAATGTGTATTAAATAAGAACCTTAGTGTAACGTTTTCGAATAACTAAGATAAAATGTACTAAAAGACCACTATAAAAGGATGAACTGACTCGATGTGCATGAAGTCTATGGTGCGAAGAAAAACTAAACGTGCACTTTTATTACATAATCTAAGCTAGACCGTGTTCTGTACTGAACGCACAAAATATGTGATAAAAATGTAATACCCTTAAAAGACGGTTTATAAGGATTATTAAAATATGTCGTTAACTGATATAAAAAAGGAAACTTACAGACATTACTTAAAGTATACTTTAAACGATGGGTCTTATATTTTAGGTCTAATTTACCAACACCTTGGATCAAAGCATGCAGAATGTGCACAATCTCGTCAGATCTCAGAAGCAAAGCAGGTTGAGCCTGGATAGTGATCTTATGGGTGACCGCTTTGCACAAACAGGTTGTCGTCGTGCTTGCAGAGATACATGTGGTCAGCTTAGGGCTTTATTCTACTGTCCATATATTCTCTCACATATATGCTCCCCAAGTTCATCAATCCACACTGACCAGCAAGGTTATGCATGGTCAAATAAACTCTATGAGCTGCATGAAGTGGCGAGGCCCTCATTCAGCAGTGGGTTGACAAAACTGGCTGCACATATACATTTACCAAACTGGTAGACCCCTCATTATAGCTCGTTTATGGGAAACACTCAAAATAATCCACAAACCAGTGGTGAACTCACCTGCAGCTGCCGCACCATATCCGCGCTGATTTTAGAGTTCGGGCTCCGGTTGTCGCTCTGCACTGCAGGGGACCCTTCCTGAGGTTCGGGGGTAACACAGCGTGTCTTGCACGACACCATTGGAAGCTCCGGACTGTAGAGGACTTCCCGTACGGTTGCAACCAAGGGTTTGTGTGATGCAGACCTAGACAATTTAACACTGACCTTCGTGGAAGACGGCGCTCGATCTACTTTGGTGTTTCCCTTCCTCTTTGACCTAATTTTTGGCTCAACCGTCGACAATTTTGGCAGCGGGTAATGAACTTGTCCTTTCACGGGTTTCTGGTTTTCACCCAGCAATGTTGACCTATTACACGGTGCATTAGCTACACAATCGTCTGATTTTAATACTGTGAGTGTTTGGTTATTAATACAAGATTGATGACTGGAAGGTTCTGCTGCATTACACATGTCCATGCTGTTGTTTACATTTTTGCCCATCTCAACATTTTCCCTATCGATGACTAAAGGGTTCTGTGCACCTTCATCAGTGCAGGAGAGCCATTGGTCATGTTCAGGTATAATTTGCATGCTGCTCTCATTATGACTCCTATTGAATTCAACTTTGTTTAAAAAATCAGCCGGTTTGGCTGTCACAGCATCAACGCTCTCTGTGAAAGAAATTTCAGGCATAGTTTCTGCTTCAATGTAATGTCTGGAACTGAGCTCTTCGTCCCCAAATGCATGACTGACGTATTGCATGGTAGCCTTCGAATTTTGGGCCATGGGATCATTTCCATCATTACGTATTTCCAAGTTACCTTCTTGTTCTCTATTGTGTAACATATCACACAGCTGCTGATGAAAGGGAGGATGTGTATACTGCTCTTTTGCTGAGCCAAGTACATGTTCATTAGCTTTATATTGCATTTCCTGGTCTAGGCAAACAGTGTTTTGTGGTTCATTAGCTGAACCAAGACAGACAATTTCATCTTCTACATTGCTTGTATTGGAACATGCCTCTAAAGAGTGTTCAACTGTATTTATCGTATCCGATAAATACTTTCCGTTAAAATAATTGCTGGATCTAAGAACATCATCGGTTGAACTTAACAAGTGCTCTTCTTCAGTTACCAAAGCTTGCCGTGTTCCCATCTCATCGACAAGTGAATTACGTAGTCCTGAGTTGACATCGCGTGACAGCAATTGGGTGTCTTGTTCCTCACGGTCTCCAGCATCATCTTCAAGTGCAAGGTTTGTTAGGTGCGCTGGCTGCTCCCTTCTGCCTTCAGCCAATTCCCTTTTCTCATGTAGCGCGGAAAAATTAGCGCAGCCCTTCCCTGTACCAGACGTGTTACTCGCACTGTTAAGGTACAAATCCGAACCCTCGTCCAAGTCTCCGTCATACGGCAGGTCCGATTCCTCCTCACTCGTCCTTCCGCCTTCTTCAATCACATCATCGTCGTCTAACGCAGACTCCATTTCCAGTTCTTCATGGGGCGAAGCCCTGTGCTGCCCACTCCCCACTTCTATGGCAGGGCCACTTGTGCTGCCCATGACGCCTTGCTTTGGTGGTGCCCTCCACATTCTCCTGGATAAAGCATCCTTATCCAACGCTGGTGAGTTTTCACTATTGAAGGTATCATCTGAGATGTGAAAAATATTTGACATTATTAGACAATTCAAAAACCTATGTGCAGCTTCAAACATAACATGTTAAAACAGTAACACATCAATCGACTAATGATTTACAGAACAAGTTCTCAAGACATGATTCGACACAATGCTTTGTTTTATACTCTGACGGTTATATTTGCATTAAGACAATTTCATACAAGCCAGCTTCCCAAGGTAGAAAATTAATGACATGACAAAACAACAATTGCCAGTATAACTACATACTTCAATACATAGTTATGTCGCGTTTAAGCTAGTGGATAAACAAAGGGGTCATTCAACTAACGCGTATATCATTTTCCTCACGTAAATGTCAGCTGTGGATGCTGCAGTCTAAAAATGCCTACACGAGGAGGCACACACAGCAGTGAAATCATGCACTACTATAACAATGTGAGGCACACACTCACCAATGCTGATGTTGAGGGTCGCGTCTTCTGCAAGCGACACAGAAATAGCCACGGGATCAGAGTCAAGCAGCTCGCTGATGTGGTAGCTCGCGTCTTCATCGGCCACTTCTAAGCTTTCCTGCTTTTCCAAGGACCCCGGTAACGCATCTGAATCCAATAGTTCGCTGACGTGAAAGCTGAATTCATCGTGTGCCTCATCGGCTGTTGTCCCTTCTGCTGACACGGCTGCAGCATCCTGAGAGTCAGTATTGGGATAGCTCGTCTCCTCTACATCCAAGATATCCAGAGGGGCCTGTGAAGCAATGCCACCTAAGCCACGCTTGCGAGGACGACGCACCTTGCCCACGCTATCTGCGATGTCGCAAAGCTGGACGTTTTCGTAGGCTTTGACGTAATATCGGCTTCCTTCCACCATAATAACGCCATCCTCATCCATGTCTTCCAGAGAGTTGTGGATTTCATTGTAGGCTTTTCCGCTGACATCCAGGTCTGTTCCCTCATTTCCCCCATCGTCGTGGTCCATTTTCATCAAAGGATACAATCCATCGCTCTACGAGGCAATTATGATACCATCTCCATTCTTCGTTTCATGAATTTATAGTCTTCACATGGTTTTAGACGAACCTATAAAGTGAACAAAAATGTAAATGTCATGCAAGATTTCACAAATAAAACATTCTAATGAACCTCAAAGCATGATATACTTGTTTAAATGCTGGCTGACCAAGCAGGCACGGGCTTTTTATAGTTAATTCGCCTGAGTGGCATGGGTGATGCGTGCTTTATGAGTCATACAGGATACTCTGCACCATCTTTGAGCACTGCCTGGCTCACACAAAAGACTTTTCTAATCCCATGTGTCGTAAATTGGTTTAACCCCCAAGGGTTTAAGATAATGTGGTGTCCGTTTAAATACACATATGGCTCAATGTCTGCAACATTCTACATGCAGGAACCTCTTTTCAAGAATACTTTATTCAGCCCCATGGTGCGTTTGGGATTACAGAAGTTGTTTGCTTTATGCCATCATATTATTAAACTGCACCACCACGCATCAACAAAGAGGGCTTACATAATTAATCCATTTGCAATTTGGGACCATGGCATCAAGCAACCAGTAAAAACACTCTTTAATAATGTATTAATAAATGCAAGCCCCTTCCTGCCAGTGTTCTGCATCAGATGTTTTTCTGTTAAAGGATCCTGGCAAACAATAGCCATGTAATATGAATGCAAAGTGTAACTCGATCTTACGCCAATTACCAAAAAACTGGATGCCTTCCAGATACTGTAAGCTGTAATGGGCCCATTTTGGACCAATATTGCTTCAATTACCCCATGAATTTAAATGCTTTATCAAAGTTAGAACAAATACTTACTACAATTGCCTGAAATGCAGCAGCATTAACTTGCCCGATATGTATCGGTATTAGTCCATGTTACATGAAACAACAAAACCCATTTACACAACTGTATTGACCATGAGAAATTATTTCAATCTAGTTTAATATTAATTGTTTCATCACACAGTTTGAAAGAGGTTTATTTGCTGTAATGTGAAATGGATAATCACAATAGCTGTGCATTTACAAAAAATCCAGAAGAGAACCAAAGAACCATTCAAAATCTAATAAAAGAGCTAACATAGCAATATAGCAAAAGCACTGCATAGCACCAGAATGCAAGTACCTTTGATCTGAACTGTTGTGTGTAGATGCATGGGGAAAATGTAAACACATATATCGAGCCTGAGACAGATTCAGCCTGATCTCTAAAGAGGGAGTCAAAGGAACAGATGGGGATTATTCAGATGCTGTGTTCATAAAAGCTCACAGAAATCTAGGCCACACATAGCATCTGCTCCCACAGACCTCATCTGGAATGGCATAGGTCCAGCGTTTGTGAATAGGCATGATTATTGCATGGCTTGTCCAACATGTTTGACTGCATTTTGTAGAAGCAGTATACTCATTAAAAAGAGTAATGTGTAATGTGATCAGTCGCTGTGCATTACTACATAATAGCAGCATTTAAAATGTGTTGTTGGTGGCATGAAAGGCCAAAGGGGTGGTTTAATCTCGCATATTGTATCTGATTTGATTCCAAATCCTGTATGCGGTGAGCAACTCCCTTGACATAAACCTCATTCTTCTTTGCTAGTCGTTTAACTCCATTGGCTTTCAGCTAGTTACAAGGTTCATATATATAGGACCAACTGAATAATTTAACAACAAAAATTGATCTTAAATGTTTTTCCATAAAATGTAATCTAGCATATACGGTCGTGCATGACTTTAAACTGCACCGTGTAAAATTGAACGAGTTCACATCGCATTAACCATTCATACCACGCATGACAGTTGTCAACGCTGCATCAAAAAACGATTCACATTAACCCGTAACATGCTTACACTATGTTGTATATCTGAATAAACTTGGTACGGTTACTGCAGTTAAAGTTCCAACGTGTCCCCCTATTTGTCGTAACGATATTACATGTATACTGCTTTAGAATACTGTACTGTGTATGTAACGTTGGACCATACTTCACAGGACTCAGGGTCGATTGCTACGCGCTTGGAGAGGCACAGGACCGGTTCAGATATCACACTCGCCACTGAAGTTATAAGTGTAAGTGCTCCGAGGTTACAAATGCAGTGGCCTAACCGCTGTGCCACGGTTCCACCCCAGCAATATCATTATAAAAGCTGCTACAATACAAAGAGAACGAAGACCCTTATAGTTATAAATAAACAACTTAATAAACACGTGTGTTGTGGCGAACGCACACCCAGGGCTGTGTCCCGGTCTCTCGCTACACGTGCAACCAGCATAAGGCAGAGTGGATTATAAGCGCTTAAATACCAATGTCAAAGGTTTGCTAGCCAATGAGAGGACTTCAGGAGACAGAGAGTTCGTGTAGTCTTGTTATTCCTCTAAAGTGGTATATTAATTAGTCCGACTTAAACCACTGTAATAAAGGAAACAGTACATGAAAGTCAAGGGCAGGCGCGTCTTTCTTGGTAACCAGTCTTAAGACACCAACCAGCGTGCTGGGGATTTTAAATGTCAGTGTGGTTTGAATGTCAGTGTGGTTAAGCCACAGCAACGTAGCTACGGCCAATTACCCGACCGTGACTTTAATAGTTTTTTCTCTCTCTCAACAAACCACCTTTGCCATTGTAACATTGTTTAAAACAAAAGTAAACGCAAATGCGGCCGCACCACGTCAACTTACCGGCCCGTGTGTACATCGCGCCGCTACGCTTGACTGTCCCACGCCGCGCCTGATTGACAGCAAACAGTCGTAAAAGTCGACGGTAGACGCGTAATCACCACCGTAAAGCGGCGGTAAAGTCACACGGGGCTCGAGTAACTTACGGCGGCGATGACAGCGACACAACACCCCGCCGCCATTCACATTCCCCAGTCCGCATGAGCAAGCTGACCAATAGCTAGAGCGTTTAGGCTACCGCGTGATCTGCAGCAAGCAATAAGCGGGAGCGCAGCCCCGTCGCTGTGGAGATGCGGATTTGCTGGGTCTTACATTCCGTACAAGCGATTGTGGATGGACTGTACCACGTGACGGGGTTTGAACTCAGCGCGCGCCGCGTGTACAGTGCGTTAAATCCACAGTGTTTAAAGGGTTTTAGGTCATGTGAAAATGGCGGCACGGTGGCGTAGTGGGTAAACGCTGCCGCCTCACAGCAAGAAGGTTCCCGGGTTCGAATCTCGGCTCGGGGGCCCTTTCTGTGTTAGAGTTTGCATGTTTTCCCCGTATCCGCGTGGGTTTACGCCGGGCACTCAGGTTTCCTCCCACCGTCCAAAGACATGCTGTCAGGTTAGTTGTCAGCCATAAGATCACCGGATTAAGTAAGAAGCTGGTCCTGGAGCCACTGCCAAGAACCCAACACCGTCCCATCGGCATTACAGTCAATGCTGC
>JAZEWU010000018.1:6704132-6723209 GCA_036362915.1 Geotria australis | reverse complement strand
TTGCGGAGTTCAATGAAAATGCAAGGGGCTGTGTAAGAAAATGGGAAACTGTAATTTAACATCGCGCTTCGAAGAATCGCAAAGAAGAAGAAGTTGGCCTACTGAGTAAATTGCTCCAGGTGCCCTGCGATGTACTGGCGTCCCATACTGGGTGTAGCCCTGCCTTGCGCCCTTTGTCTGCCGGGATAGGCTCCGGCTCACCGCCACCCTGTACAGGATTAAGTGGTTTCTGATAATGAGATGAGGTCATGTGAAAAGTTATGCAAGTTTGGTGTAAACGTCGCGACATGTTGGAAAAAACGACTGGACACAACACTTACCTTTAAAGGTGTTCTCGACGTCTCGCTGGAAGTTGCACCCAACGTCATCAGCAGAAAAGACTATAATTTCATGAAACGAAGAATGGAGATGGTATCATAATTTGCCTCGTAGAGCGATGGATTCTATCATTTGATAAAATGTTTAACAGACGCTCATTCGCAGCTGGACGTGGGACGCAGCATCTCACGACCTGGATGCGAGTGTGCTCGGCTGCATCTGTATATCCTGGCAGGCGAAGCACGGCAACGCCACGCCAACACACGAAGGCTCCCCTTCTCTCCCTCCGAGGTTTTCACGTTTTGTTACGAGGCCGCACACACCACCATCGGCCGGAAGATAACCCGGCCCGAAGGAAAGCGGGACCCGGCTAGAAGGTAAACCCCAACCTGCGTGTATTTACTTTGTGGAGGTTGCATGTTCTCCCTGTGTCTGTGTGGGTTTTCGCCAGGCACTCCACGAATTTACAAACGGAAGGATTTTCTGCCGTAACAATAAACAAAACTCAACAGAGCCCATCCGGTGTAAAACAACAGACAGAACAACGGAACATCTTGCAGGACCAAGAGATGTAAACAAAATATAGACATGGAGACATCTGTGGCCATGGTCCTCTCACGGAAAAGAGTGGGTTGCCCTCTTCAGGTGAGGGGGGAGCAGTTGCCCTTAGTGGAGGAGTTTAAATATCTTGGGGTATTGCTCACGAGTGATGGTAAGCGGGAACGTGAGGTTTGGACAACGGATTGCAATAGTGAAGCGGGAGCTTGGTCCTAGGACAAAGCTCTCGGTTTACCGGTCAATCTACGTCCCTATCCTCACCTATGGTCATGAACTTTGGGTAATGACCAAAAGAACGAGATCGTGGATACAAGCGGCAAAAATGAGGTTTCTCCACAGGGTTGCTGGGCTCACTCTCCGTGACAAAGTGAAGAGCACATAAATCCGGCACAACCTCAGAGTAGAGTTGCTGCTCCTTCGGATTGAGAGTAGCCAGTTGAGGTGGTTCGGGCATCTGGTAAGGATGCCCCCTGGAAGGCTCCCCCGGGAAGTCTACCAGGCACGGCCCACTGGGCGGATACCTAAAGGCCGACCCAGGACACGCTGGAGGGATTATATCCTTTGGGGGAACGCCTGTGAACACCTGGGAATCCCCCAGGAAGAGCTGGAATCTGTTGCAGAGGAAAGGGATGTCTGGTCTACTCTCCTTGGACTGCTGCCACCGTGACCCTCACCAGGACAAGCGGTTTAGAAAATTGATGGATGGACATCGTCACACGGACACATGAAGACTCGAAGACATGAAGACTCGAAGACATGAAGACAAGAAGACATGAAGACACGAAGACATGAAGTAATGAAGACACGAAGAGATGAAGACATGGAGACATGGAGACCACCAAGGTCTATGGCCGGTAGGAAATGTGTTGGCTCAGTGCTAGTAGCACTGGGCTGTAACCCAACAGCCAATGTTTCCATGGCAGTCCGGCCTGGCCTAAAGCTATCCTGGGCCCTCCCAAGGACCAAATATTGACCCAAATTGCACACTTAAGAACACAGATGATCTTGACAGCAGTTAACAGTAGTAAACAGTATTTTATATTGAAAAAAAAACCCTCAACAAGCCGCTAGCAATGCAGCATCACCAATTAATTTGTAGTATTTAAAAATATATATATTTAGTGTCATTCATAAAAATTGCCTCTGACATAGGTAAACACATCACAACATATGGAGGTGCATACAGATAAATACGTTTTTAGAAAATTAATGAGTGTTTATACTGGCTCTGCTCACTGTAAAAACAAGGTTCCTGATGTCTGCATTGCTTAAAAATGGATTTTTTGTTAAAGAGCTATAGAGTATACATACAGCCTATAATCTATACAAACGGTCTGTAGTCAATCCATCCATTTTCAGAAACCGCTTAATCCTGTAGAGGGTCGTGGTGAGCCGGAGCCTATTCTGGCAGACACAGGGCATAAGGCAAGGGCACACCGAGGATGGGACGCCAGTTCTTGGAAATAATCGGTCTTAAAAAATGCTGCCCAGAGAGCGAAACAAAATACATTGCCAGCCGTGGTTAGTGGAGAAATTACCTAAGTCTACCACAGCATTCACATTTAATTTTCATAGAATTGCAAAAATAACCCAACCAGCCCCCCCTAATCAGTCGTGTTTTTTTGTGGTGGTCATTGGAGGTTCATGCATAATGCATAACAGACAATACAGTAGTAGCTGTGCTTGTCCTATGGCAATTTGTCATAATTATGGTTAATTGAAAATTCGGTGATACACACTAATTGTGAAGAGATATATTATCCGATTTTTAATTATACCGTGTGGTATATCATATACATATTTCTTGTAATTACTTTATTTGAGGGATGATGAATTGTCATGACGACAATGTAACATTGATCCCAATGCATACACTATGTTTTTTAAAACATCCAATAACTTCAGTGTTACACTATAGATAGATGGGTTTTCATGGACCCATTTTCAAACGATATAAATACATGTCAGCGAGCAGAACTGAAATTACGAACTCAAATCATGCGCTTGAGATACAGCCCTATTCATATTTCTTTCTGTGTGACATTTCGTTTAACAATAAACGAATGACTATAGAAAAACAATCTGCGCCAGTCACATTAACTATCAAGATCGGTCAGAGGTTGAAACAAAAGTCAATAGAATTTCAGGACTTCGTCGCACTCGTTGACGTGTTGAGGTGCTTGTCAGGGATATTCAGGGGGCTGTGGTGCTTCTGTGGAGGTGGATGGAGGAGGCAGGACGGCGGATGGGCAGGGAGGAGGGGAAGCTGACAGGGAGTGGAGAGGAGGCTGATTAGGATTCACCCCACGCTTGCGGCAATTTCCTCCCCTTTCATTCCCCCCTCCAAACCCAAAGTCACCGGCGTCTTCGGCAGGAGAGAGGGAGAGAGGAAGGCGGCTCGGGCGGGGACAGCATTCGTTTACTACACGTGCCAGCTGTTTCCGACTCATCCGACACCCACCGGTCAGCGGCAGCAGCAAGCATGCAAGGTAGGAGGAGGAGGAAGCGAGTGCGGCTGTCAGATGTTATTCTGGCGTGTTGCATCGAAGCGCACGCGTGCGCGTCTCGTTGACATTGGGGTGGCACGATTCTTAAAATCTATACGGAGCAGGCAGGCATGGTCACGTTGGCAACGGAAGCCGTGATGTGTGATGAGAAAATGTTTTCTGGAGGGGCGGAGGATTGTGTCACGATTTTTTTTTGCGGCGCATCACTACGGTGGTGTGGTGGTTCGTGCAAGGATGTGGCTTAATCAAGCGTTAAGTACTGCATCGGAGATGCACCCATGCTTGTCTGACAGGGAACGTAGCAAGCGCCCTCGTGAATCGCTGCCTTGGGTTGTGTCGTACACGGTTTCACACCGCATAATACTATATACTGCCGTGTCATGGCACAGGCTAACGATGATGGCATCAGCAATGACTTTGGTTATGGTAGAGGACGTAGAAGTGTATAGAACATATCGGGTGCTCACGTGTTCATTTACGACAGTGCCAAATGTGCACCGTCGCTTGCTAAACGCATTGTTTTTAATCATTGTACCGGCCAGATTTTGCCCCCGAGAAAATGACATCTTTCAAAAAAATCTTTAATGATACTCAAGGTACTGTATTCCATCAGCGCCCCCATGTGGTACAATTAAGAAACAAAACCCCTCAACATTCGTGAGTCACGCTCCCTAAAAAGCAAAATATATATACAATGGATTTTTTCAGATACACTTTTTGGTAAAAATCGCTTCAACTGCTTCTTGAGTTGTGCAATAAAACGCGTGAATCACAACTTTAGTGTATTGATGAAAAGTGTTTCTTGCTTAGCACTCGAATCCTGTCAAAAATACAGTTCCTATGTCTGACAGTTCTATAACTGCTGCTGCCTGTGAATTATTCGTTGTGTTACAGTATTCACAATTCAATCATGTTTGTATGCTGACAAATAAATTATAATGTGACCCAATTTACCTTTTAATCTAGTCCTAATTGTTTTGGACAGGCTTAACGGTCCACAAACTCTATGTGGCCAGCAACAAACAGCACTTTTAGAGGTCTGATGGATTAAGGTAAACGCGCTTACTGAATTGACGAAGGTTTCAAAAACTTGGGGGGAAAGAGACGATGTGAGGGGATTCCAAAGTAGGGCGGTGAGAGGGAAGACCCAGAAAGAGAATGTTCAATGGCATCTTACCTGGATTGCATAAAGCGTTGTATCGATTGAGTTCTCCTTAACAAAAGACACATATAGTCATCACGTTCTCATCTTTATAGAGAAATCAACAGAAAGGCAACGCATGTGCTGTCTAGTGGTCAAATTCCAAACGCAATTTTTACATTCTATTTAGCTTCTAAGATGCTTGATTTGGAAACCCTTGCATTTCGCGAAATATTTTTTGAAAGCCCAGATCTTTCTTTCTTTGCGATTCTTCGAAGCACGATGGTCAGCCTCTGGACATCGTTGTCTTTCAGCTCGGCCTCGAAGTGTTTGGTAGAATTCGCAGGCAATACCAAGTATTACCTGACAGGGATCGCGACGTGAACGCTTCTACCTTGACCCCCAAAGCCCAGATGAAACACGAGGTTGGTTTTCCAAAGGCACAAACCTTTATCATTAGTGAAATATGGAACGCCTCACGCAAACATATTTTAGATGACGGCAACAAGCCATGACAGGCTGCAGTTTATTAGCAGCAAAACATTACAAAACAAAACACTATCAAACAAGCCTAAACATGTAATAATATGGGTTTAAATCAAATTGGAAAATAATTGTTTAATTGTCCGTGTCAAACGCATTAATGTAGAAAATATGCATTAATGTGTCACATTTCCATCACAAAAGTACACAATTCACACAATTTGAATTTTAATTACTTCCTAGAAATAAAACGAGGAAAAATGTGCAGGACATTTGGGTGAGTGGGGGGGGGTGGAACTTAATCACCATATTAATTGATTTTGTTTAATCAGTACGTGTATTGAATATGTTATTTCATTATGTGGCAGTGGGGTTTTTTTTCAAAAGCACATTATGGCATTAAATCATTCAAGGAATCTCTCTTTAATGTTTTTTTAAATTTAAGGTCACTGAATGAGCCCCTTCAGTCACAGGGCGCAAGGCTCGGCTATGCCCAGGATGGGACACCAGTTCATCACAGGACACTGGGAAAATTTAGTCCGCAGGCCAATTAACCTATGCAGCAGCATGTCTTTCGACTGTGGGAGGAAACCGGATGCCCGGCGAAACCCCAAGCGGACATGGGGAGAACATGCAAACTCCACACAGAAAGGCATCCGAGCCGGGATTCGAATCTGGAACCATCTTGCTGTGAGGCGGCAGCACTACTCACTGTGCCACCAAGACACTGCTATCCCAAAAGAACAGCTTTGTAAAGCAATTCTCATACATCGAGCCATAATAACCTACATCAGTACAATGTTAATAAATTACAGCGCTGCAATGTATCCAAATTAAATGCAGAACCAAATGTAATGTCATTTTTGATGTAGTCATCGGTGATGGGGCCTAGACCATCAACTCACTACATTCGAGAACCTGGTTTAATCACATGCAGCCGCCTGTATGCAAAACGCATGATTTCAGTGGTTCCAGCTCAGCGCTCTAACCTCAGCCATGCGGCCACATCTTGCATTGGTGGATTATTTAAACATCTGAGTGCAAGCCTATCTCAAGGTATTGAGAAGGGCAGCGAGTTCAGATGGAGTGTTCAATGCACATCTTTGCGATTCCTTGAAGCACGATGGTCAGCCTCTGGACATCGATGTCTTTCAGCTCGGCCTCGAAGTGTTTGGTAGAATTCGCAGGCAATACCAAGTACCACCTGACAGGGATCGCGACGTGAACGCTTCTACCTTGACACCAAGACCGATCACATTGCTGAATAAAAATCAAGTTACCCTTGAAAATTAGCCTGCACAATCGGGTCTAGGCATGGGGGAAATTAGTTTGTTTGCGCTTTCCTGAAACATATGTTCAATCACTGGGTCTTCACAAAGTAGTGGCCGAATGATAATGAGCAATGTTTCATTTGGCCTTGGTTTAAACAGGAACCTTTATTGGCCCTTTCTCAATCCACTGCTCCATAAACGTCTCCCCACGTTGTGTTGGCCATGGACGTTGTTTGACCATATTTTAACACTCATGGTTAGTGCAGGGTGGTGAAGGGGGACAGGGTGCACCTAGGACTGGTTCAGATATCACTCCACACTGATGTCAACCATGGCCGGTGATCAAACTCAGGTTTCGAGGTTTGAGGTTTATAGTACGGTGATCTAACTCATTCACGGCTGCTCCCCCATAAACAGGAATACTATTTTGGGAGTATCTTGTGGGTCTTAATAATATTGACTTACCTTTGAAAGCCGGCCAAGATGGTATGGCTCATATTTCGAAGGGACACTCCGTAAAAAATCAGGGTATCCAGCAATCGTGCGCTGTAAATTGATCTGAAACCGACACAACAAAGAGTGCAATCTTGTGGCAGGCCAGATCAACCACGGGTAATACAAGCAGTGCCCTGAGTGACGGGATAATACGAGGGTATGAGATGGGATGGAGCGCAGATGCATGTGCGCTTCAATGTCTCTCTTCGACCTCACGCTCAGCTCAAGCCCATTCTTTGCTCTGAACACCGCGCTGCTAGAAGCAGCGTCGTGCGGCGCAGTAATTGAAGTTGCGTGTAGTTTGTTAGTTGTGCAATATTCCTAAAGGACACTGTACTAATTCTCTGCAGTATTGACGTTTTTGTCTCTGTGTTGTTGTTCCTGTGTTCACGCACCACGGATCTCCTTTCTAAAATAGCCGTGCAGCTGGCTAAACGGGATCATCCGTGCAACAAATAAAATAAACTCAAAGTGGCCGCACCACGACACATGCTGTCTGCCCGAGCTCATGAAAATGAACCGCACACCAGTGATTTTCTGATCGAAGGGTTTGCGTGTCTTCGTGTAATGTAATCTCATATTGTTCGGCGGACAGAGCTGAAGATGTGTGCGTTTGGAGTTCGGCCGTCCTGAGAGGAGTATGGAGGGAGGAACGGCACGCAAGGAAATGGACGGGTTCCCCTCGGCAGAGGGCGGATCAGCGACGAGGGGACGATGCAGGTGAGCGCGAGACACGAGCAGCTTGAGGCAATTTCATCCATTCATCCGTTGTCGGAATCTGCTTAATCCTATACAGGGCTGCGGTGAGCCGGAGCCTATCCCGGCAGACACAGGGCGCAAGGCAGGGCTATACCCAAGATGGGACGCCAGACCATCACAGGGCACCGAGGGCAATTTAGTCCGCAGGCAAATGAACCTACCGAGCAGCATGTCTTTGGACTGTGGGAGGAAACCGGAGTGCCTGGCGAAAACCCACGCGGACACGGGGGAAAACATGCAAACTCCACGCAGAAAGGCACGCGTGAAAACGTTCGGTCGGCAGTTTTACCGGCGGCCCAAGTGGGTCGCGAGAAGGGACCGTCTATGCCGGGGCCCCGTGTGGCCGCGTGTGGTCACCAGGGCCGCCCGCCTGCTGGGCAGTGCGTGCGTGTGGTTGTCCCTCAGTCACACCGCAGAGGGCATTGATTTCAGATCTCTGCCGTCACGACTGCGGTTGAGTGCGTGTGGCAGGGTGGGGCTCTGCTCGGTAAGAGATTGGACACAGCGTGAGCTTCGCCGCACATCGATTTGCTGTCGGAAAACAGAATCTGTTTTATGTCCTCCAGAGGTTATCGTGTTATTGCATTTTGCTTATTCGTGCTAATCCGCCTCCGAGTCTGTATAGCAGACTAAACAACCGGTCCTGTCAAAACCCATCGCGTTCCGCCACCTTCAGCTATTCGGACATCAAGCCAGGTCGGACGTTAAATTTCGCTTAAAGCACATGATATTAGCATCATAATGTATTGGCGTAGGCTTTTACACGAATGAAAAGGAGAGGGGAGAATTACTCAACACGGCTATCCCAAAAGAGCAACTCTTAGGTAACATCTGCGCCTCACAGGAAAAATGGTCTTGCATAGGGCAGTTCGCTTCCCGCCTTGGGCACCTTTCTGTGAGGAGTTTGTGTGTTCTCCCCCTGTTCTGCGTGGGTTTCCTCTGGGTTCTCCAGTTTCCTCCCACAACTTAAAAAAAACCGCATTAATGAATTGGCTGATAACATTATAATATATAGGAAGCAGTGTGTGGCAATATGTTGGCGCCGGCAAACCGCCTGGCTGCCTCCTCCGCCTGGCTGCCTCCTCCGCCTGGCTGCCTCCTCCGCCTTTCTGCGCTTTCCTTGCGCCTCTGAGTCGTTCTCTCGTTGAATTGTGCGCGTTATAACTGTAAATTATTGTACACATACCTAAGCAAATTAGCTGCCTCGTGAATTTCACGTGCATCACGAGGCAATGATAAGAGTCGGGTTATTATTATCGTTGTTTCCAGTTGTTGTGTTTATTTTTTCCGTTGACTGATATGAAAGTGGCGGCACGAGACTGTGATAAGTGGAGGCATTTGGGTCGCAATGTGTGTCAGTGACACGGGACGGGCTAAGTGCTTGGGGATTTATTTTAGTAAAATAGTTTTGCTATCGGTTTCCCCTCGGAGTGCTTTGCGTACAGTTTTTCTACGCTATGTTTCCCAAAAAAAACGTAATTTATGATGTACATTTCAATTGCCGTAATTATATATTTTTACAAGTTTAGGTATTTTTTGGAATGTGATTTAAAAATAAAGTTTAGAGTTGAACGAACTTACTCATAATCAAGAGTTTGTGTTTGTCACACTGTAGCTGCTATCAGATTAATGCATGTGTTCATTTCTAAGTAATTGACCAAGATATATTCTACTTGGTCATATTCTCAACTGATTTGACATAATTAATCTTCTTCTTCTTTGCGATTCTTCGAAGCACGATGGTCAGCCTCTGGACATAGTTGTCTTTCAGCTCCTGGGCCTCGAAGTGTTTGGTAGAATTCGCAGGCAATACCAAGTACTACCTGACAGGGATCGCGACGTGAACGCTTCTACCTTGACCCCCATAATTATGTATATACATATACATATCATTTATTGGCTTAAGATCAGGCCAACTACAATTACATGCATTTATTCAAATTACCATAGCGTGATAAAATTAAACAAGTGGTTAACATTTATATTGTATTCACGCCTGCAATTTAGAAAAGGCTGCCGCATCAATAACATTCTCTGCAGGGCGCCTTACCACGACGCTAACATAACCGGAGTCTGTGCAACGAGGAGAGTTGATTGGGAAGCTTAAGACTATTACGGCGCAAACCACCTCACGGTGTGGTTTGAGCAACGAGCCACATGCGCAGAAATATCGTCCCTGTGAGACCGTGACCGCCCATCCAGGATCCCCCTAAGATACTTGCAGCGGAACAAGGAGTGCATCCCACTGCAGGGACTTGAACTCTTCTAGGCACCATGTGCATGCTCCCATTGTGCCTCATTTGCGGCGTGGTTGGGGTGAGCAGGTGGACTGCCGCTTTGGAAATCCACGCCCCCCCACTCCTATCGCCCTTCATTAGTACAATTGGCATTCGTGCTATTCTTATATAACACGAGGCTATCTGGAAGACACTGTGTTTCTGAGACAAATATAGTCTGCAGTCGTTGCACAGTAGGGAGTCATGTTGATATGCGGTTTTACTAAATTATCTAGTTTGCGAGTAATTTTCAAATTTGGCACCTATTGAACTGTGGCACTGGCAAATATCATCACGGCATCTTTAACATCCGCTGTGAAGCAAACGGCGTGTTTTTTGGTTAATATGCCACCAGTGAGATAGAGCTGCTAACCTCTGCGACATGCGGCGAATTGGCCGCTGCTTGGCCCACGTCGCCACTCTTTGGCCAGAATCCAGAGTCGACGAACGTTCCGTGCGTCGGGTTTTTTTTTACGAATGTGGTATACCGCCGAAGTGATGCATTTAAGCTGTTTCAATACGTTGTGAATTTCTGACAGGTTAAATAAAAGATCTGAAGTGATCTGTTCCCCATCCCCTTTCCTTCAACTCGTGCTGCTGTGAATGACAAACTAAGCGGAATTTCCTGTTGAGGTGTTTCATGCAGCTGGCTACAGGTCTTTAGTGCGTTCGTGCTGACCCAACAGCGTCGCCGCTGGAAGGCTCGATTACCACGCGGCGTCAAATTTACGTTCCGACGATTCAACTGGGATCAACTTAGTGATGTCTGCCGAAAGAAGAGCTTTTGAGAGCAATTCTCACAACCGGGATTAATTTCCTCCTGAGTGAATTGCTTAGGCCCTAGAGCCACGACTCAGACGAAGGGCTGTTTGTGAGAGAATTTTGTTCTTGTGTGTGGGGAGCGATGCAAACTTGTCCTGCTGCATTGCGTGGTCAGGCGTGTTCCTTGATGAGCATGTGTACGAAAATCCTGAGGGCTGCGCATTCTTACGATGCATTCTGGTGGCTAGGACAGTGTTGTTTGATTTGGGACAATGCCTGTGATCATCCACTTGGACACATTTACTGCAGTTCTTAGGGCTTTATTTGTTACTGAATATTTTTCTTCAGGTCCCTAATAGACTGGCGTAGGCATGTATCTCGTAGCCACGGCCATAGAGGTATACTGGATGTGGTGTGCCGGGTGTGGAAATATTTTCTGGGCCACCGATCAGTGCACACTCGGCTAAAATTAAGCAGTGGCAGTTATCACCACAACTGAGCTAGTTGTTTTACTTAACACTTAATATTAAAGTGGAGGGCTGGAATGATGAAAGGCACTTTAGAAATATAACTCATTATTGCTCTTCTATATTTTTAAATTCAGATTGATTCTTCTAGCACAGATCGTGTGTGTGACAAGCTACGTATTTCGATTTTTACGGGGTTTTATTTTACATATAGACTGCTAGATTAACCACAACGTAACAAAAAAATGGCTATTGAACCTAATTGTGATCCAGCAATCGACCCTGAATTGAAACAATTTATTGACTAACCAGAGAGAGGGGGATAATTGTTAGACCCTGTCAGAGACAAGTACATTTAAGGACAAATCACTGTGCTTTAATTGCTAATGGTTAGACCTTTTGCAGTAATTTCTGAATTACTGTACATTGAACGTGACAATGTGTTTGTCAACTGACACTAATGCTGCTGTGATGTTAAAGCATAGGACAGTATTTCGCCATTCAAAGCACGTATTAGGGTGGCGCAGTGGTAACATCTGCGCCTCATAAAAAGAAAGTCCTGAAGGTGGTAGTTTGATTCCTGCCTCTGTGTTGCGTTTGTGTGTTCTCCTTCTGTACTGCGTGGGTTTCCTCCGGCTTCTCCAGTTTCCTCCCCAACTAAAAAAGCTATTGTTAATTAATTGGCTGATAACGTCATAATATATAGGAAGCAGTGTCTGGTGAGATGCGGTTTCCTTGTGCCTTCGTATGCGCGTCTCGTCCATGAACAGGCGTGGAATTTGTGCGCACTATATATTTTGTTATTTTTATTATTCAAAATTAGATGGCATTCCTAAAATCGCTGTTGTTGTACTTCGACTTCCACACTTGGCTTCAGTGCAGACTTCAAAGTCACTAAAATTGGATAACCTTCAAGTGAACGATTAAGGTTTTGGCATTTGAACATTATTGTAAATTTTGAAGCCTGTAAGTTATTTCGTGCCTCCTGGTAATTTGTGATAAGGCGTACACGCGTATTACAAAATGCATAGCGTTTACTGTGTTTGTGAAGATCAGAGGTAAGCTGGTAGTAGTGATTGTGCGCTGTTTGGTTCCTATTGGTCATTATTACTCTGTAACGTCACCTATATTCTTCAATACAGTACCATTTATGGAAGCAAATGAAGGAGAAAGAAAAACCCAAGCAAACCCAAGTGGCTTTGTAATCGAGGAAAGTGTATTGTTAAAAAGAGCTGTGACCTAATTAGTCAACAAACTGTAACAAATTGTGAATGTGCCCCCTGGCAGACGCGACTCTGCATCTGTTCTGTGTGCCCGTCCTCCCACCGTTGCCAAACTCCACGTGTCACATTTATTAACGATGTGTCAGCAAGTGCTAAGCAGCATTAAGGTCGATTTTTTTTTTATCTCACTCTCTCTCCCCACGCGTCTCCATGAATCGATTCCACAGAAGGTCGCGTAAGCGGCTGACATTATTATTATTGTTCTGGTGAGATTTTGAATCAGAGCAAAATTTTGGTGTTTGCGTGCATGGTCAATGCCTCGTCTTGTGGTTGTGAGATATTAATATCTGTCATTTATTTGAATCTGAGAATGTCATAGCAGTCGGTGGGTTTCAATTGTGTGCCTGTGCCAGCATTTGTATATTATAAAAATAAAACCTTTATCCATGGGTTTTCCTGCATCGTTTTAAAACCCGTATTAATTCAGACATTTAGTAACCTTTTTTTCAATATTTATTTCCGAAGTTTAGATTTCTTCCAATGATTAGACAGTTCTAACTCGGTAAAAAATGGGTTATGGGTTACAGTGATATAGGTTCATTGAATTGCAGTAGGGAAAGAAAAAAACCCACAATTCTAACCACATGGCTTGTCTTGATTGAGCCCTTTATTCACGAGGCCTTGTGCTTGTGAGTGTTGCCAAGGGCTGGGATGCACTTGACCTGGACGCTGCTTGGCCACTGCAGCTAATAGTAATGATTATCACTGAAAACGCACCATGCAGTTTCATTCACTCTCAAATAGAGAGAGAGGAGAATGAAGCAGAGACGCAAGGAACTGCAGAGAGGTTGGGGAGGGGGAACGCAGCCACTTGGTAATTTGGCGTCAACATTTGTCAGACACTGCATCCTCTATATATTATGATGTTATCGGCAAAATAGTAAGTGTTTCCGCGAATGGGTTAAGCTACTGTCCTGGCGAGAGAGCCAAGAGCTCTGTGCGGCTAAACCCCTTGTGGCTAGATTATGGTTCGCGTGTAAATATACTTTCAACACGTCCTTCATCAGGCACCCTACTCGTTCCCAAATGTCAGGGCACAAAAATAATCCACTGCACAGATGGCTGCCAAAATTACAAATTAGCTTTGAGTCAAAAACCCATGTTTACTTACTCAATATGTATGTGAGCCTTTTTCACAACTTAGAGTGCATGTGACTGTTGTTGGGTTTTAGCGGTCTACACTGCGAAGCTGTCTGTTCCACCCCGTGTTGTTCGGATTGATGTACGACGTTTCGTTCCACGTCCTGGGACAGGACCTTCTTTAGGAATAACAACCTCCCAGGAGCAACTCGAGATCATATCTTAGAGCTATAGATTACACCTTGTACAACCGAGGGAGGCTTTTGGCTCCAGAGTTTCAGTGGCATAAGTAGGCTGTGGGCGCAGCCTGCCCGTGCATTTTTACAACGGCCAATGCCAGGCGCACTTGCGGCCAATCGCCGTTCGCGCGTCACTTGCCAAACCAAGTGGAGCGGACGGGACGGCCGAGATTGAACAGAAAGACTGAGCCGCGGCACCATTCTGCAGTCCCGCGCCAATCCCGGTGCGCAGACAGCTGCCTGGGGCCACAAGCCGATTAGGATCTGAGTTGGCGGCGCGGCTCCGCGAACGACACCGAGGGCCGGGCCACCCTCGCGAGCTCACCTTGGCAGCCTGTGACGTCGCTCATCCTCTCCGTCCGCCTTTGCCGCGGGCAAACCGAAGGCTGCCGGGTCTCGCCGCTCCTCGAGTGAACATGCGCTCGCGTCTCCGATTTTGAGAGGCGCAATTAGGTTTTTTTTTCATCTTCTCGTCGACAAACCGGACAGAAGTCTATTTAAAAATGTCCCTTCCTGTTTTGCAACATTCGTCGAATTTTACGCGCGCAACCCGAATTTGGCTCGTTCAAGCGAGCGGTGAATAATCGCCAAGTGTCGCCTCTTGAAGAAACGAAAATGCCAAGACGTCTTGAACGCGCCCGGCAGCGTGTGTCGAGGAGCCGGCTGGAAGTGGTCCCTCCCGTTGTCACAGCCAGTGCCGACGCAGACGTGTGGCGACGAGTGGAGGTGTTGGTAACGTGCGCTCCGAGCCTCCTTACGTGCCATGCATTCGAATCCCTGTGAGTACCTGCCAAGCGACGTTGATTTTTTCTTTATTTCATTATTTAAATCAAGTTCACACGCCGGAAGCCCTGCAACAACTGCAGCTTTACAATTACTTTTCTATTAAAATTCAGTGCGCTCTTTCTCCGTTCTACGATTCTCCGCGCAGATTTGCGACAAAATGGACAACCGCGGGAGAAGGCTTCTTCTTTCTTTTATTTCCTTCCTACATTATCTACACTTCCATCTTTCGTTAAAGTGTTGAACGGTTATTGATTTATTACATAACGGAGCAGTAACCTTACACGTGGACGGTGCGGTAAAGAGTAGCAGATTGGTGCACTCTGTGGGGAAGAGGAGAAGAACAAGACGCATCTGCAGGCTGCATGAGAGAGGACACCCAGGGAGGGGAGGCAAGGGGCTGATGGAAAAGAGCGATATCTACCGGGTGCTGCACCGAGGATTCAAGTCCAGTGTTCATCCTCTGCCTCTTGACATCGAACTCTGGCTTTACGTTCAAAAAACCCGGGGCATGAAGAAACCGAGGTACTGCTATTGCCCTCAGTGACCGTAATCCAAACCGTTCCTCGGCAAGTCCAGATTTTAAGTTGTTGTGTCTTTGCATGTTTCGACTAGCGCCAACCCTATTAATTTCTGAGTGTGGATGTTGGGCATTGTCGATGCTGGGTTGTCATGTAGAGAAACGAGTGTCTGCTTTGACATTGCGGAATTGCTTGGCGTTGCTATTTAAAAGAATGGCATTGCTATCGAGTGTGCAGGGGGTGCACGGGCTGGAGAGGCCCAGGCACCCAGTTATAAAATTAGACAGGAAGCTGCATTTCATTCCTTGCACCAGGATCTGTGCCAGCCACAATACAACACTGTTTCGTTTTAATAGATACAAAGCCTCAAATAAGAATGTTTTACTTTACATCACAGAATGTGGGGCTGAGCTGTTTCCATTACAGAAACTTGCGTACGATCACTGAAGCAGTCAGTTAATTTTTATGCGGTGATAATATACGGTAAAACGGTGACAGGTCTGCTTCCACCGTTTGAATGCTCATAAAACGATCCTCAACTTAATGTTATTTGGTTGCTATATAATTATCCCTAATGTAGTATGTACCTGGTTTCAGAAAACACTTTTCGTAACAAGTCGTGGTCTTACACTTAAAGTATTGCAAATTAAAAGATAAAAGTCTGTTTCACGTTGTGAGATGTTAACCCTGCGGTAAAATCCTGATTCAGTTACTGGGTATGGTGCGCGATGCTAGCGGCAACTTGAACCTGATCCTTGCTTGAGTTCAGTCCTGCCTAAAAAGAGTACCTGGTGTCGTACTGTGATCATGAACAACAGCACAGGGGAGACAAAGATGGCCTGGCACTTGCGGTCCTCGTGCCACCATCGCTTCATGTGCTGCTTGGCTGATATACACGTGCCAACAGCATGGTTGTCCCAGCGTGTCTGTACAGTGAACTCCTCCTGTCTGTAAGAGTAATAATAATTCGCACAGCGTGTGATTTCTGGACAGGCAACGGTGGGATTGAGACCGATAGACCAGTGCTCCCATCATGCGTGGGGGTGGTGGTGGTGGGTGGCAGTAGTGGTGGGGAAAGGGGAGTTGGTGGATTATTGGTGGCAATATAGGGTGATTGTGGGTGGGTGGTTGGTAGGTTGACTCAGCCTTAAGTGAGTACTTAGTGCGGTGTGTAATCACTGCCACTAGGGAGACAAAGGCGGCCGGGCGTGGTGCTGGTCATCCACCCCATTCAGTGTGCCGCGTCGACCTTCATAGGTGCTCGCTAACGGCACTTCAATTTAATTCAATTTATCGTCAATTCTGCCATATGTACAGGACATTTAGAGGATCGAAATTCCGTTTCTCTCAGACCCCGGTGTTGGCATATACATGGAGTGGAACACAACAACAAAGGTTTAAAAATACTAGGATGAAAAACAAAATACTAACAATTTTGCAATACTTGACCCTACAGTCTGTGCAGGTTATATGTGGGATCTTTCGATCTTTGGTGGTGGGTGCCTGGGTGGTAGTGGTGGTTGCGGTGTGGGGTATCAGTGATGATGGGTGCTGGTGCTAACAGGGGTGGTCGTGCCCCAGCGGGAGGGGAATTTATCTTTGCCCCGTTTCTCCTGCACGTGCCCACCGTGCTGCCCAGGATGGAGGCATCGTGCCTGGAGCTGGCGCTGGAGGGCGAGCGCCTGTGCCGGGCAGGCGAGGCGCGCTCCGGCGCATCCTTTTTCGAGGCGGCGGTGCGCGTGGGCACCGAGGACGCGCGCACGCTCAGCGCCATCTACAGCCAGCTGGGCAATGCCTACGTGTGCCTCGGCGAGCACGGCCGCGCGCTCGAGTACCACGGGCTGGACCTCACGCTGGCACGGTGCGTTGTGCGGCACCGCTTGCTAAGCTTGGGGGGGGGCGCACCCCGCGCGCATCCACAACAGCAGTCGCCGGTCGCCACTCCTTAAGCGGCCGTGACCTGACCGCGGCGAATGTGCCAGGCTGTGTGTGCACCTATAATAATAATAATTTACATTTATAACGCGCACATATCCATTCAATGTCGAAGGTATTAGTTCAACGAGAGAACGACTCAGAGGCGCGAGGAAAGCGCACAGAGGCGGAGGACGCAGCCAGGCGGTTTTCCGGCGCCATATTGCCACACACTGCTTCCTATATATTATGTTATCGGCCAAATAATGGTGGGGAGTGGTGGCTCAGTGGTTAGTGCGCTGGGCTAGAAACTTGGCGACCACGAGTTCGAATCCCACTCACGGCCAACACCGGTGACGATTTTCTGAACCGGTCTCGGGCCTCCCCTAGGTCGACTCAGCCTCGAATGAGCACCTAGTGCGGTATGCAAACATTGCCACTAGGGAGACAAAGGCGGCCGGGCGTGGTGCTGTTCACCGTGTCGACCTTCATAGGTGCTCGCTAACGGCATTTGGCCCTACAGTCTGTTAAGACTATATGTGGGATCCTTGTCTTGTTTTGCACCTGAGTCCGTCGCGTGAAGCGTGGAACGCTTGCTGCTGGCAGGTCAGGGCGTCACAGGACAGACCCATGTGTTAAGGGTTGACTGGCTGAGATGATTGACAGATGCACCGTCTGTGCTGCCCACTGTGCACGTCCACAAACACAATGACAAAGATCCCCTGTACAGCCTTTAAAGTACTGTTGGGTCAAGTGCTATTAGCGAGCACCAATGACGGCCAGTACGGCGCATGAGGGGGTGGGTGTTGACATACAAATCACAACAAGTACTAATTTAAGGCTGAGTTGACATACGGGAGGCCCAGGATTCATATGTTCTCCACTGATGATTTCCATGAAGCTGGAATTGAACTGAGGGCACTGGGTTCACATATACTCACGTACACATACATAGGCAACCATCTTCTTTCTTTGCGATTCTTCGAAGCACGATGGCTAGCTTCTGGACATCGTCGTCTTTCAGCTTGGCTTCGAAGTGTTTGGTAGAATTCGCAGGCAATACCAAGTACTACCTGACAGGGATCGCGACGTGAACGCTTCTACCTTGACCCCCATAGGCAACCATAACAGGCTAATTCACTTCCAAATCAAATTAATCCCTCTCAGCTCTATCTTGTCTGCATCACTTGTTGTATCTCATTAACATTTCTATTTCTAGTCCGTATCTCTTGTGCCATCTCACGAGGATTTGAGAAATTAAAAAAGTGGTTCCCCGCTGGGCTCACATTACCACTAATGATGGCGATAATATTGGTAACTACTCAGTCGGTGAATCAAAGACAAGGATCCCCTGTCTAGCCTTAACAGACGGGATCAAGTGCTGTTAGCGAGCACCTATGAAGGTTGGCCAGCACCACGCCCGACCACCTTTGTCTCCCTAGTGGCGATGTTTACACACCGCACCAGTTACTTATTTGAGATGGAACCGACCTAGGGAAGGCCCTGGACTGGTTAAAAAAAATCGTCACTGGTGTTGGCCGTGAGCGGTAATCGAACTCGGGTTTGCTAGGGCTTGTAACGCGGTGCACAAGCCGCGCACGTGTGTGCTAATAAGCGTCGGTGTTTATTATTCGATCGCACTGGCTTTCAGGAAGATCGGCGACCGTGTCGCGGAGGCCAAGGCGAGCGGGAACCTGGGCAACCCCCTCAAATTCCTCGGCCGCTTTGAGGAGGCCATCGTGTGCTGCCAGCATCACCTGGACATCTCTCGGGAGATTGGGGATCAGGTCGGCGGCGCCATCTCCCCTCCCACACCGTTTACTTAATCTTTTGACTGCCTTGGTTCATACGCATGCTGTGTTTTAATCAATAACGTTCGTCACCAACATCCTGTGGACCTGATAAAAACGGAATAGGTGACGTTTTAGTCATTGGCAATGGGCCCTTCTCACAGCACGTGTGTTATGAAAAAAGACCCTTGACCGAAATGTGTAAATATATATTTTTCCTTTTAGGGCAGTGTTATTCGTGAATGTGTTGAGTTGTTTTTGTTATTTGTGCTTGTCTACCACTGCCAAAGTGGTAGAATTTCCAAATAATTGATCGTATTGATATTGGCTTTTACGGCTCGATGTATGAGAATTTATCTTAAAAGCTGCTCTCTGGTTTCCTCCCACAACTTTAAAAAATACTCATTAATTCATTGACCGATAACATCCT
>JAZEWU010000018.1:6641826-6659078 GCA_036362915.1 Geotria australis | reverse complement strand
GGGCTCTCGAATACCAATCGGCGTCATAAACAACGATAGAATTCAGGCAAAAAATACAAGCTGTGAGCAAAACATGCCCAGACAGTTTTCCCAAACAAAGTTGGGTAAATTGCTGAAATGTTTCAAACGTAATGGAATACTTTTCAGAGCTTTTACACTGTCTGGAATTAGCTGAAGTGAGCATTTTCTCCACTGGAACACATGGACTTTTTATTGTGCCATATGTGGCGGTGCATGCCTGTAATCCAGCGCTTTAAGATTTACAAACATGCTGGCCTGGAAAATGGCTAATAAATGTTTTTGAACCTTTCCTTTCTGAACTTTAAGTATTATCTCCTGTTATAATGAGTTGTTGTTTTTTCGGGTATTCCAGTAGCCTCTCCAAATGCAAAACACTCAGCAAAAAGCAACTGACTTCAAAAGTCAAATGCTAAATTCCATTGAAACAGAGCCTTGAGTGGTTGGTATTATAATATTTAAAACAAATTGAGGCTTGCATTTAGCAAATGTCTTTCAAAGCTGTAAACGTTGTTATATTGCGTTGGCTGATTGAACCGGTCCCTTCCTGCTGCGGATCGACATAAAAACACATTTGCTAAACAATTCCTACCACACAAGTTGAACGACATAGCTCACAGCTGGTTAACCACTTACAAGAGCTATTCAGGATAACTCCCACAAAGCAATAATCCTAAATATGCAATGACAATAGGACGGCATGGGGTGGGGAGCAATTGCAAATGCAATCATGCAGTCGTTGAAGCAACTTTGCAATTATGTAATTATGTTACTACCGTTTTCATATTTCCCGTCTGGGTGGCAGTGGCGCAGATGTTATCCCAGAAAGAAGGTCCCGCCCGAGGTGGTTCGATTCCCGCCTCGGGTGCCTTTCTTTATGGAGTTTGAGTGTTCTCCCCCTGTCCTACATGGGCTTCCTCCGGGTTCTCTAAGTTTCCTCCTGTAACTAAAACAACACTAAATAATTGGCCAATAACATTATAATATATAGGACGCAGTGTCTGGAAAATATTGGTGCCGCCCCCCCCACCTCTCTGCGGTTTCCTCGCACCTCTGAGTCATTCTTTCTCCCTTTGCCATTGAACGAATATACACATGTTATACATATCAACCCTCACAAGGACAAGCGGTTTAAAAAACAGATGGATCAATTATTCTAAAGGCAATTCTGATACAAGTAACATATGCCAACATTACACTCGTAGGGGGAGGCAAAGGGAAACTTATGATAGAAAGCACACGTGGCCGCGCTCCCAAGAGGGGTGTGTTTATATCCAACTAGTTCTGTATAATGAAACGATCCTCATCTCTGCCATCAGCTGACTTCCACATACAATTTTTTTTTTCTAGGAAATCCTCACCAAGTCCCAGAAGGGTCTCCCTAGAAGGGTCTTCTCCCCTTTTGGATGTTTGGAAGATTATATTTTGGTGCGTTTTCCAGGCGCTCTTCAAACACTCTGCCAAGAGCATACGCCAAGCTACTTTGTTAGACATTTCATCCAATATACTTCATTTTGGTTAGCATCACAGCTGCCTTAATGTAGTGGCATACTTATAAGTCATGTTAAACAGCAGACAGCAGCCTGCCAAATCTGTTGTTGTATTGTACTACCCACTTTCACTAACCCACACTGACCAGCGCGTCGAAGTAAGTTTTAATAAACCCCCCAGGATAAGCATGGCACGGGGATGCCCTCATCCAGCAGTGGACTGACAAGAGGCTCTACACGTACACACCTTAAAGAAGAAGCCCAGTGCCGTCTTCTGCTCGCCGTCCATGGAATAGTCAGCAGCGTACTCTGCCGCATCGTCCTCCGACATGAGGCCCTCCGGGGTGTTCATTCCGGACAGGTTCACTTCAATCAACCCCAACGGTCTCTGTGTCGGCGTCCCGACCTCTCTGGCCGGGCTGCTGGTGTTCGAGCTCGCCCTGCTTCCTCTCAGTTTAACCGGCGACCCTTCCACAGACGCCTGCTTCTCCGAAGCGGCGACGCTCTGCACCTCCTTGGGTGAAGGGGTTTTAACGGCAGGCAACGGCTGCCTCGGTTGCGGAGGAGCCAGTTCGAATTGCACTTCCTCCTCGACTTCGTCGCGTTCGTCCTGTCTGCCCAGCGCCAGGTTCAACGACGATTTGCTCGGGCTCGCCTCCCTGGAGTCAACGGTCGACTTCCCGCTGGAGACCGTAACCTTGTCGCTGTCGGACTCCGGCTTGGACGCGGTCGGCGAGGAAACCTCGGTCTCGTCGTCGCCGAAACAGATGGTCGAGCTGGTCTGCATTCGCACTTCGCCGGGCGCGTACCGACGGCGGTGCCGGATGTTATCGACGTACGGCTGGGGGCTGAGCACGCGCGCCAGGGAGGGCTGCGGAGACTCCTGGGGCGGACCCACGACCGAGAACCTGAGCTCGTTGGGCCGCGGCGTCGAGTTGTTTCTCGGGCTTCGGAGCTGCACCCGCGCCGGCGACTTCGACAGGTGGCGGCGAGTTGGCGTGCGGTTCGCCGGCGATCCCGACGACGCGGGCGACAGGGAATACGTGTCGTAATTCTTCTGCGGGAGCCGAGCCTCGGCCTCGGCCATGGCTTGCTGGCTGTCCCTCATCTGCAGGAGGTGCTCCTGTTGTTGTGCCATTCGCAGCATCTCGTTCTGAAGCCCGCGCAGCGTGTCGTTGAGCTTGTAGATCGAGCGGCTGTACTCTCCCGAATCTGCCTCGCCTGCATTTTCCCTTTCCAGATCCTCCTCCAAAGCACCAGTCACCTCGACCGGGAGACCATCTCCGCGCCTGCCAGGCTCGTCGTAATCCCGCGGCTCCGCGGCCCACGCACCCATCATCTCTTCCGACGTTCCGTTATCCCCAAAGGCTTCCGCTCCGACAACTTCGCGTCCTTGCCTCGACGCGTCCGTTACCGTGTCGTCTTCAGCTCCACTGTCTACCGGCGCCTCCGACTGGGTTCTGGCGGGCAGCACTTGCTCACTGCCGCTCTCCGACGAATCCCCTCCAACGCCTTGGGGGTCGGGCCGATCCTTCTTGCCCCCCTTAATAACGTGCATGAACGCCTCCTTCCCAAACTTCTGCCTCTGCTTGGCGCACAGAGCCTCCACCTGCCGGCGCTGCGCCTCAATGGCCCGCCGCTTCTCCTCCAGCTTGAGCTGCAGACGAGCTACCTCCGAGGCCAACGGGTGATTGGAAGGAGACCCAGGCTGCTGTTCCTGCTGGGATTCTTTGGGCAATGCTTGGTCTCTGTGGCCCCGGCCCTGCCTGGTGGCGATGGTGTGAGGATACCCGTTCTCAGAGCTGTCCGGGGTTGACCTCAGTGAACTGCTCACGCTGGACTTGGTCTCCGCGCTGTTAAACTTCCGAAACTTCCGCTCGGCAAAGCTCGTCATTTTGACACCCGAACTGGAAGACGTGTTGCTCTCAACACTGGGGCAAGGGCTTGGGCTGGGGCTGGGGACCGGAGAACTCAAAAATTCACCCTGTGCAACTTTCGCGTCGGCGTTGTCACTCGACTGAGGTTTCCCAGAATCATCCACGTCGGAATCAACCTCCACAATGCTGCCTTTTTCACCGTTCACTGTCTCGACAACCGGCAGTCCAGCCGCCAGAGCTTTCTCAGGTGTGTCATAGTGGCTGCTTAAAACGAAGCTCGCCCTATTCACATCAGGTTTAGTCCAGGTGTCCGTTGAGTGGAGGTAGAATCCACTACCTGCCTTGCCCGGGGGATGGCCTGCTGCTGCCTTGGCTGGGGAATTCACCCTCCTCAACACAGGCAGCGACTGGACATCGAAGCCGTCTTCCGCAGGCGATATGTTCCGCACGTCGGCGCTCGTGACCGGGGCAAATGTGACCGATTTATCGAGGAGCTGGCCGCTCCCTTTCCTTCTGAACGGCAGAGAGGAACCGTGCTCCGCCATCTTGCAGTCGTCTTCCGACTGGTCACCCTCCGCCCCCAGCATGCCATTTGCCAAAGTGTCGTGACCCGCTGCAGATTTTCGTAGGATAAAGTCTCCGATCCTCATCTCGGACGGTTCCAGATCCCCACGGGATGCCTCTCTTGCGCCGTCATCTTCTCCTGACAGCACGTCTGGCGAGGCCTTTCCAAGCTCCTTACTCGGTCTTTTTGCAGAGCCAGGTGTGGACCGAGCAGCCAGGCTGTCCTTACTGCGAGATTTTGGCATTGGCTTAGAGTCACCTTTAACTTTGTCGTCAAACTTGATTTCAAAGGAGACGGACTGCGACATGGGCCTGTAGAAATTAACACAGTGTTAGGTTATCGCTCAGGTAACATTAAGTATGGGCGTGCAACAAGGACCAACTCCCTTAAACGAGAACTTATTAACTGCTAAGGCATCCTGAGACGTGTAATTAGATATAATGTGTGACCTACATAACTGACGGTAATTACACTAATGTAGAGAGACGTCATTTAAGCACTGCACTAGACTTTGTTAAACTATGTATACAGTTCTTAGCAAGTCATGAGAATCCCTGACCAATAGATTCCTGTTTGGCACATCACTAACATGACAGGCACAATGAACACTTTGTAGAGTGGCCAAGCTGAATTTCCAAAAAATTCCCATTCTCATGCGAGCCCGATACAGCTACCTTATTGATTAAAAAACAACAACTCACATTTGTCTATAAGACTGCCTTAAAAAAAATATATATGCTAGGCAACATTTCTAGCAGTGGCCCTTCCTCATAGCACATCTGCTATATATTTTCTTCTAAGACATTGTTATTGGCAAATGTGAGTTGTTTTAACTCTGCATAAGCACAACTGCCGATACAGCACCACCAAATATTTTATGTTTCAAGATTATGTTTTTTCTTTAGAGATCATGTTTTAGTAAAAAAAACGATTTGGTCGACTTATAATAGCACCAACATTGAGTTCTTCAAGTCTTACCTTTGTTTGACATCGGACTGGACAGGAGCTTGCTCCAACATAGCTAGTGATCCAGACTCAGAAAGAGGCAGTGCTGAAACAGAGACATATATGATTACACTCCTGCAAAGTAATGAATCAACCAGATAATACAGTTTTGACAAAATGATACATAGGTAATAGTTATAGTATATGAGCCTATGACCAAATGACTCAAAATGCGCCTGATCTGGTCACCATGCACTGCAGGATGTCATCAGCTGCAGGGTTACATAGTGGGCAGCAAAGGGCTGTGTAAATACATTGAATGCCGTATTGTAGTTATAATTATGCTCCCGTGTCAATGTCTTTGCCAACCCGTACTGATCAGCATGGTGAAACATCGTTAAATAACACCACGACTTGCATGGCATGGGAAGGCCCTCATCCAGCAATGGATTGACAAGAGTTGTTTAGCATATATACACTATCGAGCATTTTCAATAGCCAAGCCCAGTTCAATGTCACAGAGGTGACACGCAGACACATAAACAATAGTACTTCTGCAATTGATTGATGTGACAATGTAAACAATCCGCAATGCATGACGTGTGCTGCTTCACTAATGAACCTCTCACCGTCAGAGGAATGCTCTAGGGGTTCCCTGGGACAAACAAAGTCTGGTCTTACCACCTCAAAGCACCAGAACAACTCTCCCACAAAGGCCATGATGTTCGTCTGAAAAATCAAAAGGAAAATTTATATTGGTGAAAAACACACTCTGCAGTCTTATTAGAATTATGAATGTTGATTAAATTTGAACGGCTTTCTTAGGACAAAAATATCATATTTTAAAAGAAACCCTTAAATAAAAGAAGACTTATTTTAATAACATTTCAAACCGACGATGAAGTCTGGACAAATGCCCTCTTTTGACCAGTCTTAAGGACAGATCTACAAAGACCACCACAACTTGCTTATGTAATGTTTCACTAGAGCAACCAAACTATAAACGCATTTATAGCAGCAGATCAAGTGCCCTAAATGTTTGGATTGTCCCTTTTTAACCTATAACAGCCCGTGAGCTCTAACTGCCTAATAAAAAAAAACTATCAAAACAGAAGTAAATGTAACCAAAAAAACTTCTATTAAACACAGAATTTATTGTGCTCCACAACACTGTTGTACAGTTAGGCATGAAATATAAATGTAGCACGGGGGGTTTCATACAACCAAACAGAAATAAATAGTCCTTTGTTTTATGACAGGCACATTACTGCATAATTGTATATTGCCAAGTTTTAACGTGGCTACGTTTGTTTCATAAACAAATCGAACTAAGGGTAAAATGTCCAGAGGTTAATCACATATTAAATTATTATTTTTCTTTACTAAGTATTTTAGTATCGCTCTTTCTTCCATTCATGTCAGGAGAACGGCCACTTAACAAGAATCCAGCAAGATTAATTCCAACGATCGTGGATGGAAACGGGCAGAGGATGACCATGCAAAACGAGGAGTGATGAGCGGACAAGACAATAAAAACGGAGAGGAATGGACGTGGAAACATCAGCAACAAATGATGCAGGACTGCTGCCGAAATTACCCGTGGACATATCGGCCTCAATGAAAAGGCCTCGACGGGAGAAAATAAGATGTCGTGAGCGCCAGCGTTCAGTGCCGTGCGGGGCTACCTTGAGAGCAGGTGGGCAGCGTAGCAGGTCGGAGGGCGTAAGCAGCAGGCAACCCTCCAAGTGCTGCTGAGAAACGTCCATGAGCAGTCGGATGTTGTACATTCGTTCCGTGGGGCTGAGTCTCTCCTTCAGGCACACGTCTGGGGCAATAATGAGGGCACACGTCATTACACAACCAGAACAAACTCGCCAGCCCTTACATTGTTCTTCTCTTCAGTTTGCCCACTGAATTAGCCGATTGGAAGACATGGAGAGTTGACTGGCGCAAAGCCTGAGGATTGGACTTTCGTAAATAAGTAACTATCATAAATAGGACACTCAGCTTTGACTTTTTAAATGCGTTGGGCACATTTTTGCAAGAAAAAAAACACACTAGGATAATAAAAAATAAGAAATTGATGCAAACAAAAACAATAAATATAATGAAAACTGACAGCAAGCCCTCATGTTGTCGTTCCTGTACGTCAGTTTGTCAAAACAGATTTGTTTAATTGAAATTAGTAGAAAACCCATTGCCATCCAACAGAAAATAAGCGACAACTGTCATTCACTTTTCTCACAATCCGGTACTCAGAACACTAAAAGTAATCTACTTTAATTTTAAATAAAATTCCAAGATGATACGTATCAAGGATTTTTTTTCTATCCTCTAGTATTTAAAGACTATTCTGCCGAAATAATTACAGTAATAGGAGCACAAATTGAAAAGGTAGAGCAATTGTAAATAAACCGTGTAAGTCTTATTTATTTCTTAGTCCCACCTCTTCAGTGTTGATATATATTATATGGGTTCTGAATTGAAGTCATTGTTTACATTTTACATGGAAAATCCTGTAAGTTATTTTCGGTGGCAATGGCCCACGGCCACTAATAATAGCTATTCGGTAGAAAGAAGCCGAGCCATCAGTCAGCCAGGAAACTCAAGGCATATATAATTTTTTATGGTATCATAAATTCACCATGGCTATTTGGAACCTGGAAATGTAAATTATCATTATCAAAAACTCGTTAAAAATAAATACCGTCTGCAGTGCATTAATAATGGGTAACAATGACAATGTCTAACTCATTGAAATTATCACAGCTACTTTTACGCACATGACACTCAATGAAAATACACAAGAGTTGGTCATTTCCAACACAAATATCAGCACACTGAATCAGGTCTTCCATAAATGTTTATCATGGGAAATTATATTTTCCCTTAACAAAGTAAAAAAAAACAGGGGTGGCGGCAGTAAAACGTCACTTCAAAAGGGTCATCACAATGGGACATGAGACAGAGACAGCCTCGGTGGCTTTACGTCTTTGCTTTGTACGAGAGCAGATGGAAAGTTTTGGGTGTGGGCGAGTAAAAAAAACACAGTAACGGAACTTGGGCCGATCAAGGAATTTATAAAGTGGGGTCTGTGGTGAGAGACGCAAGGGAGAGGAGGTAGGGAGGGGAGGCAGAGCTCGGTGGAACAGCCAGCCAGTGACGTGTATAGCTCGCCTCGCATTCAATTATTTATTCGTCACACCGCTCTACTGTGCAGCTCCACATTTTAAAGTAGTCTGCCAGGAAATGTTTGGACCTTGCTGGGAAGCAGGATGTTAGAGCAGTTAAGGGTCTGAAGCAAAGAGGATGGGGACTTAGCAGGAATGGTTACAGGCATTCAAATTCACTCCACCTAACCCAACCCCATGTTGAAAATATGTGGTACCTTCTAGCCTAAGCAGCTCCGGGCAGTAGTAGTGGATTAGACTCAGGAGGGCTCTTCCATCAGATATCTCGGAAAGGCTGCGCAGCACTGGGATGACAGGTAACTGCCTTGACGCGGCCTGATCCTTTCGATACCGCACCTACAGAATTTTAAAACACATACACAAATGTGCAAACATAAGCATTAGCAATTATCATTCAATTACAGTAACACAAATGGATATGGTTGTCAACAAAAATGTATTGCTTTCACATGGTTGGGTCCTGAAAGATTTGAAATGGAATAAAAATGAAAAACATGAAATGCAGATGACCTGTTTTATACAGTCATTTGATCACGTAAAACTATCACTAATTCTACCATTAAAAAGCAACTATATATCACTCAAAACACAGTTTCAATTGTCATGCACTCACACACATTTTTTATTCTTAAATCAGTCGGGAATGTATCCCAGTTTATTGCACTCAAAATATACCGTAAAATAAAGCCATTAAAAGCATACGTTGTGTTCAAACTGTAACCATTTTTTAATGCAGCACTAACATATCATATTAAATTTGCAACTATCTTAATAATAAACAGTACCGTACCACTCTTGCATTTTCCTCTGGTTCTTTCATACACAACGAAACGGCAAGCATCAAGTCAGGCTGAAGGGGAGTTGACAATGGACAGGAAAGAGAGGTGGCTTTACCACATGGGAAAAAACAAACACAGACCAAAAAAGCACCAGAGCATGAAACAGAGGACAAAAAGCATGTGCGAATGCAAACAAATACGTCCAGTGGTGACTGATGAATCATGAAAACAAATGGTTGGGAAGTGTTTCTTCTTCACATGGAGGCAGAACAGGACAACAAAAGCAAAGCACTGATGTTTTGGGCAAACTTACAGGAACCAGCTTCCAGTACCACTTGGCCGGAGACTGTGCAGGAAAGAGTTGAAAAGCAAAGGGAAGGTAAAGTAGCCTTGATTACACTAATCTGGTGGGAATCTGGTCACGGGTCAATTCCGCAAGTTTTCTGAGCAGCTTCTGATCAATGACAATGTAATTAGAGCTGCAGTGTTATAAGCCTGTCTCCTGCTGAACTAACTTGACTCTCAGATGATTGAGATTAGGTTTGCCAAGCTTGACTTTGCACACTACCAAACTTTCCTGAGCACAATGCCAAGACAAGAGCAATGTAGCATTTCAAGAAATATATATATATACATATATTTGTTGAAATTCTCTTAACAAGCATAAATCATCCAATAATACAAATGCTGTTTTTTGGTTATATGAATAACACGAACTGTCTAAAGTAACCACGATCAATTTAATTGGTTATATTATTCCTCATTATTAAATAGTATGGGCGATTTGATTGTAATTCTTGCAGAAAGATGCACATGCCAATACAGTGAAGTCATCAAACAATGCAATACATTTCCTCTGTCAATGCCTGCTGGGAAATGACCTTGGCGGCTGCCATCACTGCCTGGCTGGCTTAATCTTTACAGTACGTTTAACCCCTGACAAGCTCAAACTTTGCAGAATTTACTATTTTTCTACAGATTGTAAATGATAACAGCTCCCAGAGCATCAATCCAGCACTGCCAATTCAGGTGAACGTCAGCCCATTTCAGTCCTTGAAATTGCACCTGCAACAGATGCAATTCTTAACATTTAAAGCCTAGTGCACAATTCAAGGGGCAGCAGTCTCTGCACAAGTTTGGATCACGTCAAATCAGATGTTTAATAATGAACCGGCTTTTGGTGTGCCCATTTAATTTTCCCTCAAGTTTTGCTGTATCCAAGAACAATTAGCCTTAAAATATTTTGAGAAAGTTGGATAGGGAATACATAGAGCAAGAACCATCACCCAGAGGGGGGGGGTATGCAGGGAACATTTTAATTGGATTCTCTCAGTAGTGCAAGCAATTTTGCAGGGCTTACCTTCTGTTGCCCAGCTCCCTCTACGACACTTTGCTTCTGCTCCTTTTCGACAAAATCCTTCAACTTCATGTTAACCTGCAGCATAATACACAAGGCACCTGAGCACACGTACACCATCATAGTCTCATTATTATTATATGTTCCAGTCAAACCACAAATGAATGCCGATTCTACATTCTCTTCGAAAGAAAATTTAAACAACTTCAAAGTGATCACCAGCAGTTCAATCTAAAATAGTTGTTTTCTTAATATTTATATTAGAGACCACTCTGGCTCTTTAATTAAAACTCAAAATCTGAAAATGACAAAGTGCCATTTTTCCATAACGATATCCATGGATATGTAAATTTCACTCGAGATTATTCTCCCATGGCTCGAACGGATGTGAAGGGATTGCTTCTGAATGAAGGAAAATGCTTATATCCGTTGGCGCGTGTGCACTTCGAGCAGGGTGTGTTGTCTCCGTCTCGCCGTTACACTGCCATTTTATTGTCGCCAGCGTCGCCAGCGTCGCCATCGTCCTTCTTGACATCTGTAGCGCTGGGCAGTTGACGATGATATGCGATGGCTCCAATGGCAGTGTACAACACGCTGAAGATCTTCATTAGTACGTTAAGTAGAATTTTTAAGGGTCTCAGCAGTGGTATTTCCCGCACATGCTCATTTCTCCTTGAGTAACGCTGCGACATAACTGTACAACGTTCTCCCGCAGGATGCTACAGTCGTTAATGAGACAGCCCCCTGCTGGCCTTCTTCATAGAAGTTTTGTTCTTCCTGGTTGGTTGGACACACATTTATCGAGCAAATTGCAAGGTCGGATGATGAACACAGTAAAAGTCAGCCTCTGCCCGGGTTCTTTCCACATCTCCTGTCGCTTGCTTTGAACGATCCACGTAGTAAGCTTTGAGCTTTATATGAATAACGGCCCCTCCCTATACCACATGGTAGGGAATTAACGACATTCCATAAAGATTAGGGAAATGGCCAAGGCAGGTTTTTAGAGATTTAGTGTCAGGTAGGGCCAACACAATTGCATATATTTTTTAAAAACACGATATAATAATTATCAATGTTGTTCCGAGATACACTATTCATTATTGTCATGAATCAGTCTATCTTGTGTATTGCACCTCACTGATATATATTATGACGTGTGTGATGTTCGATATGAAAACCTGAAGAAGATAAACGTTCACACTCAGTTGCCCTTAATGGACTTCAATGACCCAGCGTGCCGTTAATATTGCTATTGGAGGCATACATCTATTTGCACGCTGGACAACCCTTACAGGACAGTGTATGCATTAGATGTGCAGCAATGGGACTGGCTGGGTACGTATATTGTTTTATTTTTATATGTTTCACTATTTTATACCAATTTGTGCTACTGGTGTCATGTAATGAGATGTAGTATCCAATTGGATGTCTTGCACAGCATTGCAACCCGTTGTGTTTGAGAATGGTTAACGGAAGCGGATATCCACTTCAAGTTGTCCTTTTAATCCTTTGCACATACAGTCGGCTTTGAGATTGCCAAGTGTGCTGCACACGCGAGTCATAGAAAAATCACATGCTTGTGAATGAGAGAGACGAGGCATTTCACAGTCGCTATGACAACACCTGAAAACGCTGGCGCAAAACTTTTTTTCATTTTCGAAATAGTATTCCCCAAACCTATCCCAATTGTGCCATCAGCATCATGGCACGAGGTGAAGCATACAATTTGATTTCTCGCAGTGCAATCCTTCACGTTATAGAATGGTTCATGGCAGCAGATATAGTAAAGCTACCTCTGAGAATCCTTCAAATGACCTCTGTTCCCAAACAGTTGAAGGCAGCACCTTCCCACCCAGTTTACCACTAAGCAGTGTCCGTTGCATGACAGAGAAATACAAGTTTTAATAATCGGAGCTGAAATTTAAAACAATTAAAGTGGAGAACCCATTTTAACGTGATGGGTTTTTGGTCAGGTCACTAGTGAGCGGGCTGAGGCCACCCACTAGCAAAACTTGTCACACACAGCTTTAAACACTGGAAGCTGCCCGGATTCCAACTCAGTGGTGTCAGCTGAGCGCTGCACCCTTCAAGCCACCTGGCCACCAGGGACCCATACCTTGTTGATCCAGAGCAGCATGGCTCCATCGAGGTCAAAGGGCAGCTCGCGCGGTGAGACGGTGGAGAACCTACGCACGCTCGTCACCACCTTCTCGATGCTCATCTGCTCCACGGCGCACGCCAGCATCAGGGAGTCCAGCATGGCCAGGTGGCAGCTCTGTCACACGTCAGGCAATGGGAAAAATTAGACCATTTTTGGTTTCGCTAAAGGCGTTTTCACACCTTTTGGAAGAAAATAAACCGCAGCGCAAGGTCTCCCTTTATAGTGAGAGCCTCACGGCAGCCGTACTTAGCAGGGGTTAACTTAAAAAAAAGAAGAAAGGTTTTGTCTTGTAAAGAATATGCTTCCAGCTATATCTCAGAAAATTGTATATTTTCACATCAGCCTACAGGCCTTGTAGACTAATGTTATTCGGCTTTATTTGTTTAAGCAAACAAACTCAGGGTCATTATAGCATTTCTGTTTCCACAGCACTGTCAGGCTTGTAAAACCAGCACTGCAGGATTTGTAGATTTTAAATATTCCACAGCCACAGTCCACAGCTACTGTCCACAGTACAACCCTCTGTAAATTCACTTGTGGCTAAAGGCCTCGCCACACCAGGGCATCGTGGAGGTTGTATTTCCCTGCATGGGTTGATGAAGGCAGGGGCACAGAAGTTCAGCACAACAACGCATTTTGCCGCACTGCTTTCAGCTGCCCACAACGCAGCTCCACAGCCTATAACCCTGGTTACGCTTGGTGGTCACCCACCCAGACAGGATCCAGGCTCAACTCTGTCGAGCTTCCAAGGTCTGATGAGGTCGGGCACATTCCTGGTGATTTCACTAGAGTCAATAGCTACAGGCCCTGTGGGAAACCAATGCTGGCTCCATCGATTAACACGCAGCGAAGTTCCACTGGTGTCCTCATGCAATCACTTGCCATGACAGTTATTCCCAGAGCTGACATTCGCAGATTAAGACTTGTGTATTCTATTCCCAACGCTGGCCAAGCAGCCATCATTCAGCAACCGTTATTGCAAACGGTGCATCTTGCGTCAACAATGTTGGATGCATGTAAATTGAAGATCCAAGCTTGTCTGTCTGGATCGACACGATGATAAACATCCACCTTTCCACTTACTTTGCATGACTACCACCAGGGTGTTATAAAATAAAACAGTTGCATCGGTAAAGGAAGAGAGCATGCCATTTTCCTGTCATTATCACATGGGCGGCACTGTGGCATGGTTAGTAGTGTTGCTGCCTCACAGCTAGAAGGTCCAGGGTTCGATTTCTGGCTCGGGTACCTTTCTGTGTTGAGTTTGCATGTTCTCCCCGTGTCTGCGTGGGTTTTTGCTAGGTACTCCGGTTTCCTCCCACAAGCCAGAAGCATGCTGCCTAGGTTAATTGTCATCACTAAATTGGCCCCGTGCCTCCCGTGTTTAAATAAGAACTGAATTACATGTAAAAAAAATTGTCCTTTTCTACACTAGAACCTGACAATGCGACTCAATGAGATCCATCTCTCCATTGCGCTGTCTATATATATTCTACACAATAGACATGTCCATTGTATCTGTAGAGGGTCTTGAGATGGTATAAAAATCCAAATTGCATCACGATGTGAATATTAAACTTGATAAAGGTGAAGTATTTTGCTTTTCCCAGTGTGCAAGCGCATCATTTTGTGCTACTGTAAAACCCTGGGCGGTGACGTAATTTAGCGTTCGTGAGTAACACTATTAGTCATGCCTCAAGGATTAGTTTCTCAACGCCCACATTAAGATGTCTCCGTCCTCATTATTTGTAAATCCGGGCGATTGTAATTCTCACAACAGTGCGGTCATTTATGAGACCTTGAGAATTAAGATAAATATCTGGCGAGTCGAAGACGATTTACAAAATGAACCCTGAGCAGAAACGTCTTATTTTATAACCACCGTCGCCAACATGAATATCTTTAAATCCATCAAGACAATTTGCACTGAGCCTTTAATAACAATGTACTGGGCTTTGCAAATCCACTCCTGGATGAAGAGCTTCCGATACCAAATTAATCATGAGGCTTATTTGACGATATTTCACCATGCTGGTCAGTGGAGGATTCAGTGGTAGGGGACAGGAGCGGTTGAGATATTGCTCACCACAGTTGTTTGCAGTGGTTGTGGATCACATACAGATCGCCAGGGTTAAAGTTTAGAGCGTTAACCACTGCCCATCGCTCCACCCCTACCTTGACCGTTAATCAACTTCAAACACAGAGCAGATTCTCGAAGTTAAGTTATCCATTGTCTTACACAAACTCAATCATGTTTACATTACAGACAGTAGCCACCACTAACACAAGACACTCAACCCTTGGGTTTAAATGAGAAGTCTTCTCCATCCTGTATACAATGTAAACAACACTTGCTTATGTAAACACAATTTGAGCATTCCGGTTGTGATAGTTCTCTCTTGAGCCCCGCGGTATGATCTCCTGGCGTGATCTCCATGAACTGCACCGTATTTAAATGTGTGACTTATCACAAGTTTGGGGGCGGCACTCATGCTAGTTTATAAAATAGAAAAACTATTTGTAATCCAGTTAAAGGATCATTCTCCACCAGAAATCGTTTCACCCTTCATGTCATTATAATAATAATAGCATTTATAGAGCGCTTGTCACCCAAGGGTCACAAAGCGCTGCACAGGGCTGCGGAGAGAACAACATGTCAACAACGACAGAGAACGGAAAAAGATGCTATGCAGATCCTGACACTCCTTGTTATGTGACTGAATCATGAAATGTGATTTGTTGTTGTCAGAAAGATCCCCCCCCCAAAAACGTACAAGATTTATCATAAAAAGTGCCTTATGACAAAAACATATGTAACAGTCCAACTTTTCAGGCAATGGCAATTAATTCGTTTATATTTGTTAAAGACAACTGGGAACTCATTGGCCGACTTAGTGTTTTATAAATGTGTCACTAATAGGCATTCTCATTTAGGGGTGATGTGGTTGCATAGTGGTTCACACACTGCCCTATGAACATAGTGGCCTGATTTAGGATCCCTAGCCACGGACAACGTCACGAACGAGTGTGGTGAAGTATGGGCCAACATTCCCAAGAACCAACACGGTTCAGTGAAAGCATCCATCCAGCAGTGAGTGACAGATGTAAAATACTAATGTGTCAAGCATATGGTGTAGGAATGGCATTACAATCTGTCTTAATGTGCAGGTACAGTTATTCTGGCACTGTTTAAAAAATATATTGAGAGGTACAAAATATTTACATAAGAAGCATTTGCAATAGAGCACATCTGTGCAGTTATTCCTGGATTTTGCACTGTCCACAATTTTCACTGATTTCCTTCCATCTTCATAGATAAAACTGCTTGTGCTGCTCACAAACCTGCACATTCTTGCTCACATCCTCTCCAGGTTTATTAATGCAAAAGTGCAGTCAAAGCACGGTATTCATTAGTCCCTACTGGCTTCCAAGTGGAAAGAATGTCACTGAACTGCAGTGTTGACGTATACAGTAGGCCTCACAGTTTGCACAAGGCTGCATGCATCATCAAATAAAGTGCCTCATTTTACTTTCTCGCCTGGCCAAAAACTAGCCACATTGCTTTAAAATATAGCACCCTTCTTTGTTTTTATTCTGTACTAATTACAGCATAGCATGATCTATTTGGGCACGTAATTGCAAATAAACATTACGCTTAATGAAATAGCGTTTTATAGGACCCAAACGAAAGATCGTTTGGAAGTTTATATTTAATTCACCGCTCAATAATAAAGACCCAAAAAATATCTGCGTAGAAAGGTACACAGTCTCAACTGGGTTCCACCCATACAACAGAAGTGCTGATGTTGCGTGAAACACTAACTAATTGTGCATTCCATTCACAGCACTCTCCTGCGGTGAGGCAGAGTGCGGCGAACAAACATGCACCGGCCTAGTCCCTCACGATAGCTGCGACAAGATGCAAACAGGTCAGACGTGTACAATGGCTTTGCACTAGGAATGAGGTGTGTTCGGCAGCACGGCCACCCACTAAACCACACTAATGACAGCGCACACTGAGCAGTAAGGGTAGAGAAAATCACATGCTTGTGAAGGAGGCTAGGCATTTCACAGTCACAATGGCACGACAGTACATCAGAACACCAGTGCAAAATATTTTCTTTTTTATAACAAAATTTTTCCAATTTAAACCCACCTGAGTCCCAATTGTGCTATCGGTGTCATGTCATGACATGCTGCTTTCATTCGGATCTCTCGCAGAGCAGTGCGACTCTTGGTGTGAGGGAACGGCACACAGAAGCAGATCCCTATTGTGTAACAGCACATGTCCACATCATCCGACGCTGCGAATAATGTTCGTTGCAGGATTCATATCGACATGGGTCATTCTTAGAGCTGAAATGTAGCCAAATCAAGTGCAGAACTAAACATAGTATACTGGAATGTGATGTTCCATCATCGAATCCAGAACCTCAGTGGTTCAGAGTCAGTACACTCTGACCTTTGAACCACCCAGTCACCTAAAAAAAATCGTATTTACCGGCACCATGTGTGCTCACTGTGACAGACAATAGACTCCAACACGGAAGGATCAGTCCAGTATCTACATTTGCTCGTAATGTTTAGTGCTGACAATGTTACATGCAAACTGAATGCAACAAAATTATAAAAACGCAACCACAACACAGGATGACGCGGTGTACAGTACAGGCAAAACAAAACGTAGAGATCATCTCATTATCTGAAACACGACCTTGACGTACTAACAACGACCCACCACTGCCGGCCACTCGGTTGCAGCAGAGCCTAGCGATGGACCCAAACTGTCAGATGAGATATAAGCCGCACTGATGAAATGTAGGTCAGGAGCCAAACAACTGAATTACAATAGCACTCTCCAGACACACA
>JAZEWU010000018.1:6614831-6630236 GCA_036362915.1 Geotria australis | reverse complement strand
TTCTGAGGCACTATTCAAGCATGGTCAGAGTGAGGACGAGGAGGAGGAGGCACCAGTCGTTTCCTACAGGTATACTACATTTATAAGGTTTGGGTTGGAGAGGTGGTGCATTAGTTACTACATTGCGCTGTGAACCCGATTACCTGAGTTCGATTCCCGGCTGCGGCAAATATAAATGATGATGCACATTACGGATCATGCAACCCCCGTAAGCTACATAGTACGGAGAGGCCTTCATCCAGCACCGGCTTGACAAAGCAAAGAATGTTAGCATTTTCTTCTTGTATTAAACAATTGAGTCAATGTATGTGCCAACACCGGGGTCTGAGAGAAACCGCATTTCGATCCCCTATATGTCCTGTACATATGGCAGAATTGACAATAAAGTTTAATTCAATCGTGACGGTAACTTCATGCGATACGATAACACAGCCATCGGCGCGCAAGCACACCGCCGATATGCGCGCCGTGCCTCCGCGTTATTGCAGCAAGAACCAGCGGTGGCCGGAGGCCGGCGAGCCGGTGTGCGTGGTGTGCGGCCGCTACGGAGAGTACATCTGCAGCGAGACGGAGAGGGACGTGTGCAGCCTCCAGTGCAAGGCGCACCACTTGCTGCTAACGAAGGGACCTGGCGCTTCTGAGGAGACGCCCACGCCCGACAGCGCGGAGCGGACCAGCCGCCTCGACGACGCGGCGAGCGGCGCCGAGAGCCACGGGTGAGGACCACGACCTCTGACCCAGATTGGTGCGCGTGTCCTCACGATTCCAGGTTAAAGTTACCCGTTCCAGGGTTGTTAATTTAAGTTATGTGTGGTATTGGGCGGCAGGATGGCGCAGTGGTAACATCTGCGCCTCACAGAAAGAATGGTCTTGCCCGAGGCGGTTCGATTCCCGCCTTGGGCGCCTTTCTGTGTGGAGTTTGTGTGTTCTCTCCCCCCTGTTCTGCGTGGGTTTCCTCCGGGTTCTCATTCTAACCGTCGTCGGCAACCGCATTCGCGTTCCGCGTAGCGGCTACAGGTACGAGGAGCACCAATTCATCTCGTCGCTCACGGCGGAGCAGGTGAGCTCGCTGCGCCGCTCGCTGGGGATTTCGGTGGAGGGTCGCGACCCCCGCCGTCCCGTGCTGGAGTTCTCGCACTGCCCCATGCCGGAGTTGCTGGCGACGAATCTGGCGGCGCGCGGATACCACGAGCCCACGCCCGTGCAGATGCAGATGTTGCCGCCGGCGCTGGGAGGCCGCGACGTGATCGTGCGAGCCGAGACCGGGTCCGGGAAAACCGCCGGGTTTCTGGTGCCCATCGTCGCTCTACTCTCCGGCCGTGTGAGTTGATGCCGTTCGAACGACGCGGGTGCCTGGATGATCCCCCGTACTGTTGACTTTTCCCTGAATTTGCACCTGGTATTATGAGCTTTTGGAAGATAAGTAGATTTGAGCCTCGATAGCGTGTGGAAGTGCGATCACTATGATTAACACGAGTGTAGGCTGCTGCAGGGCAACGTTATAATCGGTGCAGTGGAGCAAAACTCTCTCACTACATACTATCCCATAAAGTCTATGCTCCTTGTTTTCACCGTCCCCACTGACCAGCCAGGTGGAGTACGGTCAAATAACCCCCAAGGAGAGCACAGTGTGTGGAACCCCTTATGAGCAGTGCATTGACAAAGGGGCTGAGTATATACACATGCACAATATTGGCGTGTACACTACCTGTACAAATTTGCTTCTGCAATGATTTGTTTTGTAAATAAAGAACGCACACACGTATGTACAGTATGTATGTAGCTTTTTATTTGGCTAAGCGCCTAAACTATTTTAGTGTAGTGCAATGACCATTACATGAACTCATTATACGACTCTATAATCTGTAGCACAAGATCCTGCAGATTTGCCTTCAATCTAGACGGATTACCGCGTCTGGCTTTTAGACCAAATTCCTTCTGCCGCGATGAACTGGTTCCGAGAGCTTTGCTATGAATGCACGGAAAACCCGTGGCAATTCAGCATGGATTCCATTTGTTCACCCTAAATTAAACAACAAATATGTCAAAATTTTTGGGTTTAAAGAAAATTTGGCTTTGGTCCTCCTGTACATTTTACAAATTTGCATAAACAAACACAACGCCTCTCAAGTGCATTGGGGAGCATATGCAGGTTACAGACATTCTAATTAATGTGAGCTATGTACCATAACACCACACTTTAAACTGTCCTTATTGCATCGGCTAATTTGGAGCAAATGTATTTTGTCACCATTGCCGGTCCCTCCACTGGGATAATGCGAACCAGTTACGATTATCAGAACCGGTTATGGGCCTTCCCTCGGTCGACTCAGTTTCAAATTAGTATCTGGTACGTTGTATAATTATCGCCACCCGGGAGACAAAGACGGCCGGGCGTGGTGCTGACCACCCACCGACATCGTGTGCTGTGCGTGCCTTCAAAGCCGCTACTCGCTAGCCGCACTTGACCCCCTACACGGGGGATCTTTGTCTTAATCTTTGCACGCAGGCTGCGACTGAAGCGCGGGACCCGCTGGCCGTGGTGGTGACGCCGACGCGCGAACTCGCCATGCAGATCGAGAGGCAGGCCAAGGAGCTGATGGTCGGGCTGCCCCACATGCGCACGGCGCTGCTGATTGGCGGGCTTCCGCTGCCCCCACAGCTGCACCGCTTGAGGCAGCGCGTGCAGGTGCCTCCTCTCTACCCACGCTGCTTCCCAGTCAGCCTTTATCGAGTTCACATATCAGACTTAACGGCTCTCGCCACCTCTATCTCCCGGCATGTGCGCGACATCAAACAAGGCTCAGCACCTCAGAATCGCGGTTATTTCCACAAAGCAATTGCATAATTTATTAGTATTATCAGTTTAACGTACAGGTAAATTGTCAATCTTGATTGCATGTGCTTAGTTTAACGACAAGTAATGGGCACTTATATGAATTTGTGGGTGCTTTTTAGAGCGTGCCGTCGATACTTGGAAATGACTGTCAATGGTACGAGTCGGCGCACCGTTGTTTTGCGGTCTCTTGCTGCAGTTTTGCGGAAACTGTTTCTTCGCGTGCTTCCGCAACAGTTGGTGATCGGGACTCCCGGGAGGGTCCTCGAGGTACTCAGACGGGATGCACTCCGCCTTACCTCTGTAAGGATCTTCGTCATAGACGAGGTGAGGGGCCTTTTGCATGAAAGAGGTGAGAACGTATTTACGTCCGGTTTCCCCTGCAGCTCAAAGTAATCGCGGTAATCGTCTGCTCGCTGACAGTAACCACACCTTGTTCCAGACGACTAATCGGAATGCCTTTGCCATACCTTTCACAAGGGCGATGACGCACCATATATCACAGAGGCCCACCTCGTGTTCAGTCAGGCTGTACCCTTTCCTCATCTCAGAAACTATTTATACACTGCCATTTTGTTCAGCTTTTAGTTGATTCAACAAATGGATTGAAGCATTTGTTTTTATTATTTTTCCGACTTTAGTGTTAATGGACTGCTGTCACCGCGACCCTCACCAGGACAAGCGGTTTAGAAAATGGATGGATGGATAGTGTTAATGGGTTATTATCATGCTGAGTGTTTTCTGCTGTGCCTTGGACAGGGCTTTGAGATCTTTGATGAAAGCATTTCAGAAATAAAATAATTATCCTTAACATTGTCACAGTTTTGCTGAAGTGAATTGACAGGCATTACTGGAGTACTGTAGGGACAATGGAATATCATCTGACACTGAAGAAGAAAAATCACAGGGTACATGTAAATTATTAAACGCATTTCCATCCCTCTTCCCACAGAAAAATAAATCATATTTAGTCCATTAGCCTATATGTCTTCCTGATCAATGCTATGCAGCAGTATTTATTTGAGGAAGCAAACCATTTTCTTTTTATGTGGAGAGGGGTAGAAGTCAGTAGATTCACCATAGGCATCCCCAAGTCGTCACCAACACATTACGATCCTGTGATCCAATAAACACCTGCACACGAGCCGACTTCATGGCTCCTCCCTTAAGGTGGACTGGAGAAGTCTGTCTCTCATGGATAACAATGCTCCGCTATTGGTTTTATGCATTCTGGATACATATACATTACAGTAAGCATAATGTGCATTGGTTAGTCGCAGGCCACCTTCTGTGCTAGGTATTGATTTATTGATTGAAATCGACCCTTACGGTTATGATGCGTATATTGATAAACGTGGCATTAATTGTTTTAAGTGTTCATTGAGCTTATATGCAAAGTATGCACTACACGATACAAATGATACATTCGAGTTACCGTTAGTCACTAGCCAATTGGGGAAAACAGCAAACGAAGCAAAGAACGCCACTAACAAGCCTGTCAACAAACGAGCCGCAAAACGACTCGACACTCGCACCAAACCGCGAACGACTCCCAACCGTGACCTCCGTTCGGATTGTTTACCCGTGCCGTTCCCCGTCGCCGCCACGGCTCCTGCCAAGGTCGACACGATGCTGAAGCTGGGCTTCAGGGAGCAGGTCCTGGCGGTGCGCGATGAGACCCCCGAGGATCGGCAGAGCCTGCTGGTGTCGGCCACGCTCCCGCCCGCCACCATGGAGCTGGCCGAGCGGCTGACCCGTGACCCCGTGCGGATCGCTGTGGCCGTGGAAGGGTCAGAGGTCGGGGGTCAGGCTGCGCCCGCCTCCAACGTGCGACAGATCCTGCTGTGGGTGGAGGAGCCGTCCAAGAAGAAAAAGCTCTTCGAGATTCTCAAGGTGCGATGAGGTCGAGAGGGAAGTCGACGATCGGCTGTGGGGGGCGTGTGTCAGTGACGGGAGGTTGGGTTGGACACATCATTTGTATATAATAATAATAATACATATTTGTAACGTGCGCATATTCTCCGGGCGCGTTGCACCCGGTGATTCGGAGGCGCGGAGCCTGGCTCAGTCGGTTTGTTGTGAGTTGGTGAAGAGGTGACTTTTTAAAAGTTTTTTGAAGGTTGTGGGGGACTGTGTTAGGCGTAATAGATGTGGCAGGCTGTTCCAGGTTGGTGAGCGAGCCGGTGGATGGCTTCAAGAGAAACCGAATGGTGAATTTCTGAACTGCTGCTGGCTAGTCATCGCAGAGGGCAGTGGTGTTTTAATGCTGCGCGTGGTTTGGGATTCGTGACTGCAGCCTGTCGGTGTAGTAAACGGCTACATCTGCGCGATGGCACACCCGTCAGTCCTCTCTGCACCCTCTAAACAACACCAAGTAATTATATGTTTGAGGTGGAAGGTTGCACAACACTGCACGAGCAGCATTTTACAAAACAAAAAGGTAAACAAGAGATTTTCTGTTTTAGAGAATGTACAGATACATAGGTTTGGAACGGCGGTACGGTGGCGAATGCACTCCACTACTCGACATTGTTACCCGAATTCAGTTCTTAAGCACGGCCAACATCAGTGTCCAGCGATTATCTGCTCCGGTTGTGCCCCCCACCCCTGTACCCTGCCCCACCCCACTCCCACCTACCCCACCTGCATCAACCCGCACTGACCAGCATTGTGAAGCATGGTCAAACAACCCGCACGATCGACAGACCAGCAGTGGATTAACAAAAGGGTGGTACATTATTTATTAGATTGAAATGGCAGCGTGCCAGATTGAGGTTTTCGACCTCGTTTGATGCCGCCGTGATTGCATTGAAGTGAAGAGCCTATCGCGTTTGACCCCCGTGACCTCTGCGAGCAATACCGTGATGGGAAGAGCGATGCTGGTGGGGATTTAGCGGATGACGTCAGGCCCTCGGGGGATGCCACGCACCGCTGCTGGGCCACACTGTCGAACGATAAGAAAACAACCATAAATAATAATTACAAATTAGCAAAAGCACCCCCGTTTTTACTAATGTGTTGTTTGCGTGACTTAACCTTTAAATATTCAAATTATCATTGCTACAACTTTGCCTTGACAGCGTGTAATTAGAGCTGGCTTTGTATAAACGTTCAGTGTGTTGTGCTCTAAATGGCACGGTGTGAAAAGTCGCGTGTAGCGGGCGCCCTCTGTTGACTGCCATGACACAACACCAGGACAATGTTTCCCTGAATAAACACAGGTATCATCGACATCCGCTTGTGTTCAGGTCAGATCCGTTGTTGATTTTACGAACAAGAGCACGCCTATCTAGCATCATAACAAAAGGGTCGCATTGTAAAGCTATGTACAAATACGTACGTCTTGTGGAAGGTGGGGCTGTGGAGTAATGATACAGTAGCACACATACACAGGATCACACGAGTTTGATTCCTGGCCACGGCTTCCATCAGTGGCGAGTGATATCTGAAATGTAGTCACCGCCCGATTCTCTTATTGCAAATGAAATATATTCAGGCGCTAAATGCCAATGTGGAGGTCTGTTAGCCACGAGAGGGCGTCAGGAGAGAGAATTCGTGTAGTTTTGATATTCCTCCATAAGTCCCAAATTGTCCATTTGGATTTTTCTGCACAAGACCGATTTATCCACCACCCGGATATTCTGCAGTCATATACATCGATAGCCAATTGTACATACATTAACTGTTGATTGGACTGTTAATTGTATGCCTAATTCTTTCTATGCATGTTTTTTCTGTTATTTTTTTGGTCTGTAATTATTCTGTTATTCTGATCGCCCATACCCTTGTTTAATTTATCTACGTATGTAACTCCCTCTGTAATTTTCTGGCATCTCCGAGCCCAGCTTCAGCGGAACACGTGAAACAGAGCTCCATAGGCAATCGGGTTTCTTCCGGCTTAACTCAAACGCTGCGCTTGTTTACCCTTAGGATGAGAAGCTGTACCAGCCGCCGGTGGTGGTGTTTGTCGACAGCAAGATGGGTGCGGACCTCCTGGCGGACGCCGTGGAGACCGTCACGGGACTCACGGCCGCTGCCATCCACGCGGATAAGCCCCAGACGGAGCGCACGAGCATCCTGCAGGTGCAATACACAAAGATCCCCCGTGTAGCCCTTAACACGTTGTAGGGTGACGTGCCATTGGCGAGCACCTTTCAATGCCAGCACAGCACAGGAGGGGGTCGGTGGCCAGCAATATTTATACAACTTCATCAGATATTCATTTGAGGCTTATGGGGGGGATTCGTGACCGGTTCAGTTAATCCTCACCTGTTGGTTGCACAGCGCGCTAACCACGACACCAGGGTTCCCCGCATGCCCAGGTCACCCGTGCACATGACACTCTCCTGATCGCTTGAGTTTTCACCTGGTTAAAGAAAAATAAACTGGACTCGATGTTCGCTGCACTCCCGAACTGGAATGCTCGTATTTCGCGGAATTTTGTTACACACCAGAGTGGTGAAATATGGTAAGTAACCACCATGACCCGCCTGGCATGCAGAGCCCCCCACCCAGTGGTGAAATTGACAAAAGGTCAATCTACAACAATGCCTACATCAATACATTGACAAAAGTCATGTTCATATAACAAACATGACAAACATATGTAAACCAAACACACACACACGGCTCACCCAGGGATAAGAGGATGTTGCAGGTGCCCTGTTGTGTAGAATGCTTACTCATGAGTTGGTTGTGGAGCATCAGGGGTGAAAGCTTATAAAAACTAAATTCCGTTCTGTTTTGCCACATTTACACAAAACCGGTGCAGAGATGCAGTTTGAGAGTATATCCATAGACAGGCTGGAGCGATGACATCAGTTCATGTGCACGTGCTAGGTGGATGATCACATTGCAGAATTGTGAGTGGCGGCGGTGACTTAGAATGGTCTCCATCCAGCAGCGGCTTTACAATTGCTGATGATGATATGTGGAGACAGAGGATGGAGTGGTTGCAGGTGTACGCTCTGTGGCTGGTAGTTGATTGGACGCGTGCCCTGCAGGGTTTGCTGGCCGGAGATTACGAGGTGGTTGTGAGCACGGGCGTGCTCGGGCGAGGACTCGACCTCGTCAACGTCCGCCTGGTGGTGAACTTTGACCTGCCGTCCACCATGGACGAGTACGTGCATCAGGTGCGCTCATCTCTCGTTTCTGCCCGGTCATCCCAACGCAGGTGTTTCGTGTCAGCGTAAAGTCCAAAAGTCGCTGTAAGTGTCGCGGGACTATCTCGCCGCGGCCGGCAGTTGCGTTAATACGATACAAGTGGCAGAGTGGCTCAGAGGTCGCAGGGCACTGAGTCACTGCCTCTGAGTGGCTGACTTCGAGTCTAGGTTTCAGCTGCTTGTGATTAAACTGGGTTCTCAAGTGTGATGAGTTGATGGTCTCAGCTTGGTCACCAATGAGTGCACAAAAATCGTCACATTAAAGTTGGTTCTTTGCCTAATTTGGCAGAATTTTAACCCCTGAAATAAAAAATATAAATTTGACTGTTATGCAACGAATATTACTCTGAGCGGCAGGTTGGGTGGGAAAGTACTACCCCTCCCTACTGTGTTGAGCAGATGTTCGCAGGAAGAGACCTCCGTGATAGCTCTGTGATATCTGCTTCCGTGGGCCATTCTGTAACAAGAAGGGTTGCACTGCTGTTCGAGAGATCTGAATGGATCGCTTGATCTCTCGATGACACTGATGGCACAATCGGGTCAAACTTGGACGAAGAAATTACAATAAAGAATACAATAAGGAATACCATAGATGGAGATGGCTTGGCAACGCCTTCATCCAGTAGTGGATCGATCACGGCTTGCCGCCGTGGACACGTCGACGTGCGTTTGTCCCGGGTTCACCCGTTCGCCGCCGCGTTTCCGTTCGCCCCAGGTCGGGCGGAGCGGGCGCTTGGGCCGTCGCGGCACGGCCATCTCTCTGCTGAACAACCGCGACCGCCGCCTCTTCCTGGACCTGGCGTCACGCGTCGAGGCCACGGGGACTCAGCTGCCCGCTCAGCTGCTCCACTCGCCGCACCTACACGAGCAGCGGCAGCGGAGGCAGAAGCAGCAGCATCAGAAGCAGCAACAGCAGCAGGAGGTCACAGCCGACAACCTCATGGACGTCATCCGCTCTCATCAGCAGCAGGCTTCCCGCGGCAAGAAGAAGCAGCGGTGATTGAGCGGAAGGCAGCGGAGATGACGACGGACGTGCAGCGACGAGATGGGCAGGATTCACAAGGGCAGGGAGGCCGATGGAGGGATGGAGAAAAAGAGGTAGCAAATTAGATGGTGGAAACGAGAGTAGATTTGTAGGAAATACACTGGATGGAGGTGGCATGAGATTGCCAGCAGTGTGAGGTGAATTGCTAAGAAATAAATAAAGAGACAATGGGTGGGAGCTGCCTGGACTTTGGTGTTGTCCTCTTCTCTGGATTTGCTGGTTCGAATCCAGACAATGTGCCGAGGACATTATTTAACAAGCATTCCACGTGCCAAGTTGAATGGATTCCAACCGCCCATTGAAGCTGTTAGAAAATGGTAAAATTACCTGATTCACAAATTGTTATTCGAATTAGCCGAGTTATTTCTTATTTCTCACTGCAACCCAGGAAGTGCTGCGGATAAATGGGATAAATGTGAACAGCACAGCTTGCAAAAATTAGTTATCGTTGATCCCATCAGCGACTGGTAGCAGCTGCCATGTGGTCGCGGTGTGCACCTGTAACCTTGCGGCAAGGGAAGTGAAGTCGATGGAAAGAACCACCTTAAGTATGCGTGAGAAGCCCACCAGCGGGAGCAGTGAGGTGCCTCTCATTATGCAGTACAGCAAGTTGTATTGCGAACGCACGCAGAGATGTCGTGCTGCCCACTCGAATTATTTGTTTTTTCTCCGGGCGCATCACTTTCTTCCAAAAATTCCAAACATAAAAATCAGTAAATATCCTATCAATTACTCAGTATCCCCATGCTTTGCTGGGTCTGCACTCTTGTTTAACTTTGGTCAGTTGTTACTTTTATACCACTATATGTTACATTCTTTGGAACTTTCACAAAAGTTCGCAGAAACTAGATTTCTTATCGTGCCAAGCCATGACGCTGTTTCTTGTTCAAAGCAAGTGTCTACACGCTGGAAACATTTTACCTTGTTATAATAATAATTTTACATTTATAACGCGCACATATTCATTCAACGTCGAAGGTATTCATTGACGAGAGAACGACTCAGTTATGATTAACGTAAGGCATGTGTATCTTTTGTGGGTGCGTTATGGTTTGGTGTTGCCTGCTTTTTCAGACGCACAGCCAGAAGAAGCACTGACACCACACTTGTGCAATTGTGGTTATGCAGTATATATTTAATTCCAAGCCACCAGTTACTTTTGCAGTATAAATGTGTGTGTAGTAAAAAGTGTGTACATCTGAGCAGTGTGTTTGTTCCTCCTGGGTGCTGTCAGCCTTGCCTCGTTTGTTGCACTTGTGTGTTGTGTAAACAGTGACGGTGGAATATGTGAATCAATGACTAACCACTTTAAAGTGTTTTAAGGTGAATTACCTTTTTAATCGAATCTCATTAGATTTCAAAACGTGAGTAATACATGAAAACAGCTTCACGTGAGTACAAAAGTGTCAAACACTAGCTTAACTACAACCACTTTCTGCTGCTAGGGCGTGTGCTAAGTCAGTTTTGTCGAGCATCAGTTAAACAAAATGCGGTATTGAGTCTGCTTTAAGCCTACATGCATAGTAATTTGTAAATCCACTGTTAGATGAGGGCTTCAACCAACAGTGGATTGACAAATTGATAAATCTTGTTTAGTTTTGGGGGTGGGGGGTTATATGACCATACTTCAACAATGCTGGTCACTGAAGGTTGTTGCATAATCCACATTGTGTTCAGTGGCGTTCGGGGGTCATTTAGAATGACCTTTTAAGTTGTCAAGTGCTGTCGTTGGTATTGTTGGGGCATGACCTTTGGAGTACAATTGTCACTTAGCAGTGGAAAGCATTCGATTAACTGATGCACAACACTAATGAGAGGAAATCGGACAGGTTCACCTCCCTCAGAGGGGGAGTTAATGTTGCTGCCTTCATAAGCTCATCACCAACGTCACTACACGAGGCCTAGCAAAGGAAAGACGCTACCTACAAAATACACAATAAAACCCCCGAGTGCAGTATTCATTCAGGCACTTTGAGAAGGTAAGACTAACGTGTAGATTTGAACTGGGGGTGTCATGACGTTGCACAACGCGTATGTCGAATTGCGTGCATCAGACGTCAAGGACTAATGTTTTTGATTCGAATATCATGGGATCATGTAGTTGAACCAGTAAAGGGAGCTAAGATGACCCGAAATCACAACAATTCGTGGAGTTGCGAGGGGGGGTTTTATGGTTAGGCCCAGGGCTTAATCTCTCGCTGAATATCCTCCGGGTCGCTGGTAGACAGGCTTGCGTTGGCCAGGAGGTTGGCATGCGACAAGTTGTCACAGCGGTAGCCAGGTGGGGTGTGCCGGGCGTGGAAATATTTTCGGGTCATAGACGCAGACTGACTCTGCTAAAATGAAGCCCTGGTTACACCCTCTAATTTGTGTGGATGGTCTGCTGGTTTAACGTCTGCGGTGGTGTGTGGGCAAGCGGGTCGTGAGAGGAACGGCGCTGAAGGGCGGTGCTTTGCTCCATCAGCGCGTCCACTAATATCAGCTTCTGCACTCGGCCGTGGGTCGTGGGAGCTGTTCGTTGGATGAACTCGGCTGGGTTACTCGCGGCCGACTCTCGCCGCCCTTGCATCCGCCTGCAGCTGTTACGGTGAGAGCAGAGAAAACAACTCGGTTTGTTTCGACACGTTGCGTGAAAAATTGCTTCGTCGTCACATCCCATAACAATACAGCTCAGGTCCCCTCACACGGCCCCTCGACGTGATGCGTCAACGTGAATGGAAATTAAGCTTCACACTTCTACATGTGTCCGGGTGACTCGGAGTGCTGAGCTGGTACCGCCAAGATTATTTCTGGGTTCGAATCCAGGTCCATGCCTGTGATTAAACTGGGTTGTGTTACATTTACTTATATCACTGGAAGTACACACTCGTGGACTGCAGGTATATAACGCGATACGTTTAAGCTAAAACATTTCAGAAGCCTGATGATACCTCCAACGTGGGAGGCGAAGGAGAGAACCAGGCGCAAAGCTTTGTTGAGGAACCATCGTGAATCGGGGCGTGAAAACCTACACCAGTAAAGAGCAGGAAAACTCAACACGGCTATCCCGAAAGAACGGCTATTGAGAGTATTTCCCATCGGCTTTTATTGATTATTAGCCCATAGTAATGCAACAAAGTTCAGTTTCATCTTACCTTGTGTCTGTTTGGGAGAGAGATCAGCTGCTGTGCTGCGCTTGCTGTCACAGCACAGGGCGCGGATCTTGCCTGCCACATAGCCGCAGGCTGCAAGATGCGACACAGCACGCGTCACCGCTTGTCACGATTGAATAATTTGTTAAAAACATCAAACATGCTAAGTAATGGGGAACATTATTTCATCCATCGTCAGAAACCGCTTAAGCCTGTACAGGGTCGCGGTGAGCCGGAGCCGATATCGGCAGGCACAGGGCGCAAGGCAGGGCTATACCCAGGATGGAACGCCAGTCCATCACAAGAACATTATTTGCATGTCTTTAATCCATTCAGAAGTGAAGGAGTGGAACGCACTCTTGACTTCTGCAAAGTCACAATGACGAGAATGTAAGACACTTGGCTAAGAAAACAAGAGGGGTGAAGTGGATGTTGTAACGCCTGGAGAGGTCAAACTCAGCAGCAGACTCATGGTCGTGTGTTTTATATATCCCGGTAAGAACCTCGTACCTTTAGGATCATTGTGAATATTTTTAACATGTGCAGAAATACATGTGCGATCACTGCGCCCCAAATACACCCGATCTTAGATAAAGCGGTCTTGTTTTTTTGGATGGAAACCTGCCTTTAGAATACAACGCTTGGGCTGTCTGGTCGCCATATGGTGGCACAATGCAATCTTGAATCCGTATCTTTGAATATTATCGCCTGCACCCATGGTTTTCTCCGAGTATACATGTTTCCACTCATGTGGCACTAATTAATGGATATGGCAAATATCCCAATGCAGAATCCTCCTGAAAAAGTATTTTGACTTGGGCTTTCCTTGACAAGGTTATGCATTAAAAAAATATATATATCTTACAAACAAATGTTTGAACACTATACCATGTTCAAGATGTTACATTGTACGGTCCTAAATGTATTGTGTACATCTATAGCATTGACAAGTTACACATGTTTAGAAAAAAATCATCGCTAAGAAATAATCCGAGAAATATTCCTAACCTCTTAATAGTTTTACATACAGCACTGTAACCATATCACATTGAACACTGACCACAAACACTTAACGACACGATCGAATCGCCATAAACCACTTAATCCTGTACAGGGTTTCGATGAGCCGGTGCCTATCCCGGCAGACACAGGGCGAAAGCGATGGCTATACCCAGGATGGGACGCCAGTCCATCACAGGGCACCGGGGGCAATTTAGTCCGCAGGCCAATTAACCTATACAGCAGCATGACTTGGACTGTGGGGGAAAACCGGAGTGCCAGGCGAAAAACCACGCGAACACAGGGAGAACATGCTAACTACACACAGAAAGGCGCCCGAGCCGTGACTCGAACCCTGGTTTTCTTGCTGTGAGGTGGCAACACTACTCACCGCGCCGCCCTACGATCGAATCAGCTTACCGTTAATGATTAGTCACACCATTCGGAAGAGATTCTTGTGTCGTGGTTTCGCTCAGTTGTAGATGTATGCCCGCTCTTCGGATCGCGTTTCTGTGCGGTCCAGTTTGGGCTACGATAATATAGTGCTCATGAATGTGCTGAGTAATGCTTGACAGGAAGAGGCAGGAACCACCACACGTCACTCACACAGCCCCTCCCACTGTCTGTAGGTATTTTGTGTTAAACAAATCAGTTGGGAACTTCACGGACGTTTTAATGTTTATTCGCATAGACTGTAAGCAGGAATTGCCAGACATTAAGTCCTTCATAAAATGCGCGTTTGCGTTAACATTTTAACATGCCTGAACGGCAAAGGGATAATTTTTACAAAACCAACACAAGTAATACATTCTAAGACAATGCAAATTCAGCACGACTTTTGAGAAATATATTAAGCCTTGTAACAGCAAAATCACGTGTAGCGCAGGTTATGCCACAGTGATGGATATGGGGTGTCCTGGAAAAAACTCAATAACCTACAATATCTAATTTTGCTGCAAAGCGGCTTTATTGTGTTTGTTTACCCAGGAAAGCCTCACCGAATCGTAACTTTTTTTAGAAGGGTCCTGCCAATTTTCTGCAATAGTTGCAATGATTGCTATGTATATTCCAATTGTGAAATGTGTTGAGAGGCAAGTGTGTTGAGAGGCAAGTGGATGTAAAAGCGAATTATTCAGCTCATTGTAAAGCCATCTGTGTATATGGCACAATACAAACTCTCAAACGTGGATTGTAAAATCTTACAATGAAGCTTGTATGGTTTATCTTTAAAGAGATGCATATGTACGTGGGTTACAATTTTTTTCCAGGACACGACTCTTTACAATGCGATGGACTGGCGTCCCATCATGGGTGTAGCCCTGCCTTGCGCCCTGTGTCTGCCGGGATAGGCTCCGGCTCACCGCGACCCTGTACAGGATTAAGCGGTTTCTGAAAATGGATGGATGGACTCCGGTTTCTGAAAATGGATGGATGGATGGACTCTTTACAAAACACATCACTTCCAGGTGGCATTTGGTGGGAAAGTACTGGATTTTGTGGCGTTTGTGTTCCTGTTTGAAAAGTCAGCCTTCCAGCTCCTGTGCTGCTTTGCTGCCTCCAGCCCGCGATACGCAGATTGGACCTGGCGGCTTCATGGACAAAAAGCACACACCACACCCAGGCCAGATACAAATACCGATAGCTAGAGGTTAAACAACGGGTTTGGTTTAAACCACATGTTTATATGGATGGAGGGGGTCAAGGTAGAAGCGTTCACGTCGCGATCCCTGTCAGGTAGTACTTGGTATTGCCTGCGAATTCTACCAAACACTTCGAGGCCGAGGAGCTGAAAGACAACGATGTCCAGCGGCTGACCATCGTGCTTCGAAGAATCGCAAAGAAGAAGAAGATATGGATGGAGCTTCATATGTACAGTACTGTATATATTTTCCTAATTTTATTGCAGAATCCATTCAGGTCTCACAGAGCAGTGAAACCCTTTATGTTAGCCAGAAGGCCGACAAGCAAATATCAAGAGTTACCTACGGGATAATCTCAAGAGACCTATGAGCCACATAAGGGGCAATAGTTTCCCACCCGCTGTACCACTGAGGGTAATGTTTGTCACATGGCAGTCAACATATTTTCCATTCTGAAGAGCTGGAATTTAGTCAAATTAAGTGCCAACCCATACTTCCATCCATTTTCAGAAACCGCTTAATGCTATACAGGGTCGCGGTGAGCCGGAGCCTATCCCGGCAGACACAGGGCGCAAGGCAGGGGAACACCAAG
>JAZEWU010000018.1:6589736-6613332 GCA_036362915.1 Geotria australis | reverse complement strand
GCTATGTGACCCTCGGGTGAAAGGCGCTATATAAATGCTATTATTATTATAAGCACACTATTATATAATTGGTTTTCACACTTCTATAGGGCCCATGTTTTTGTATAAAGCTTCCATTTTAAAAATACATAAGCATGCATACTACACTTTCAAAGGTACGCTAGGCCACACGCATTGGGTGAAAACATTTAGTATGCCTGAATTCACTTTGCATCAATCGTAACCTCATTGTGCTGCAATGAATACTCTCTAGGTGTGTATAAAAAGATATTCACACTGAGCAGACTTCTGAAATGTTTTGTCAAGTTACCAGACATGAACCCAAGGATCTCTGTGAAGGCGATTTAGTCTGACTTGAGCCACCCTGCCACCTTGACAGTAACCGATATAAAGTAAAGGTAAGGTGATAGTATACATCACAAGGAAGACTTACTTTATTTCAGAGATCTCATGAATTAGGCGACACACTGTGTCAGTGGCATCCTTCAGCTCAGAAGTCTGTGTGGATCTAAAGGAACATAATAAATGCTGTTATGGATTACAGTACATTTAAACAATAGCTGTTCGGTGATAAATTATATTGTAACACAATGGAAATGTTAGCAGTTGCTCTGGATGATGCAAATGTGAGTTATAAGCTCTACCTGTCAGTGTTCTCAGCGTATTTTGAGCATTTCTCTTGGATGGAGATAACACGGGTAGTTTCAATCTTTTCAGTCACCTGCATTTCATTATCTGTAAGGAAATGAATGTACTGTAATTCAAAAGACCAAACATTTCAAAAATTCAAAATACTGTACTTGAGATTTTCAGATATTTTGTCGTCTACATTGTCTATGCTGTAGGAACAAAATAGTGGGTGCCCCCATATCCTTTGTACAGAGGGTAAGCCATATAATGTGCCCACCTAAAACCTGTTCACCCCCTCGGTTACTTGACATATGCCCCATGGATACTTGTCCCCAGTGGCACTATTAGGAGTAGGAGGTTGCCTTAAACAGGAAATGGGGCAGGGGGGGGGCGCTGAGAACGCATTTCAGAGGCACAAGGGCATTATCAGATGAAGCTCCATTGCTTATCTCCCAAATTCAAAATCATTCTCAAGCGCCACATCAACCACAACTCCCGCATTGTTTATTTTGGCTATTTCGTACGTTTTTTGTATTTCAGGAATCCAAATTCCAGAGCTTGCAAGCTCACCGGTTATGTTCTGCTGTAATAATAAACATCTGTCATAGCCACCACTGCCACCAGCAGCAATGAGCAGATACCAGAGACCTGACTTCGATTTTATGAGGACCTCACTACAATCTTTATGAAAGGCGCTCTATAAATGCTATTATTATTATTAAGTACCTGGCCCCGCACATTTGACCTGAACAAACCCAAAACTGTTAAATAGCAAAAATTTGACAAATATTTTGTTTACTTGCCTTCACTTAACTCGCTCATGAAATATTCACACAACTGGGTGTCGAATAACAAATCATTTGTAACTCCAGTAACGTTGTGGTCTTGTTCTGGGTTATTGTCACCGACAATTGGAGTAACGATAGTTTCTTTTAAAGATTCTTGTTTTAATATATCTGTAGGTGCGGGGAGCGTGGCAAGAGGACATTTGTTACTTTCAGTTCCAATATCGGTTGGTGGTGGCATACCCACTGCTTTGGTTACTATTTCTTCATATTGTTCAGCTGATATTTTTGGATTTTCATCAGTTGAGAAATCAAGATCTTCAGCTGATAATTGTTTATCTTCATCAGCTGATGTGTGATCTTCGTTTAATACGTCTTCAGTTTGTTTAGCTGATAATTGATATAGTTCAGCTGGTAATTTTTGTTTTTCATCAGCTGAGAAATTAAAATCTTCAGCTGATAATTGTTGATCTTCACCAGCTGTTGTGTAATGTTCAGATAATACGTCTTCAAGTTGTTTATCTGATAATTGATATTGTTCAGCTGGTAAGATATATTCATCCGCTGATATTTCTATGTGTTCATCCGTTGATAATTCTTGATGTTCAGCTAATATTTTTTTATGTTCAACAGCTGATGTCTTTGGATGTTCATCAGCTTTATGTTTATCAGCTAAATCCTTATGATGATTAGCTGATAAATTTAGACTTTGCTGAGTTGATAATTCTGCATGGTGTTCAGCTGACAAATCCTGATGTTTAGCTAACAAATCTTGATCGTTTTCAGCTGACAAATGTTTTTGTTCTACTGAAAATGTTTGATGTTCACCTGCTAATATTGTTTGCTGTACTTTAACTAATTCTTGATGTTCTTCAGCTGACAATTTTTTATGTGTTTCATCTGACAATTGTTTATGTTCTTCAGCTGAGACGTCTTGGTAACCTTCCACTGCTAATTTGTTATGGTCTTCTTCAGTAGGTAATTGTCCATGCTTTTCTACGCCATAAAGTATCGTGGGTTTCATGTCCATCGCAGTATTTTTTTCTTTGCAAGATTCAATGGTCAATGCTTCATCTGAAATACTTTCTGTAACGATATATGTTTCACATTTCCCAGGCTGGAAATATTCACCGTTTTTATAATTATTATTCAAACCTACTGAATCTGGATTTCCTTGAGACGTTATGCATCCTAAGTGCAGTCCTTCTGTGCCATGAGAGTGCATTAATGTAGATGTTTCACTGGTTAAAGGGTCCTTTTCTTTTTGTTGCTGTGTAACCACTGCTGTGTTTTTGTTTTCAAAACCAATGGCTGTTGATGCAAGCGTTTCAGTTTTCATTTGCAAATTCAGTAGTGCCTCTATTGAAAGGCTCTCATGTGATTCTGCAGCGTTAGGCTGTTTCCGCAGCTCTGATATGTTGGCATTTGAAACCGATGCAAAGGCATGAAAAGATGAGACAATGCCTTCAATTGTAACCACTTCACCTTTCTCTCTTTGTCTGGACAGCTTATCCCTAACAGATACCAGCTTTTGGAGGTTATCAGCTCCAACTGTATCATCACGTTTTAGTGAACTCTCAGTCCCCATTGAATGAGGTGAACAGACAGTACTGGAAGCCAAATGTTTTGTCTCAACGTCAACACTGTTTTCTGTAGAACTGTCCTCTATATTTATACGTTCATCCAAACAATTCGGCAGTGTGCATGTTTTGTAAGAACAGCCAATATCTATTGCCGAGATATTACTTGTGTGCATATCAGATGCAATGACATCAGGTACAGCATCGGTATTATTAATTGAGATATCATCGGTATTAATTGAGATGTTTAATTGACATTCATCAGCAATATTTGCCCTAACACCATCCTCCTCATTGCCTTCTGCATTATAATGCTGACGTGGGTAATTTTTTACGTTTTCTTCATTACCATCATTTGTCAGACATTCGACATACACTTCTTTTTGTACAGCTGGGGGAACCAATTCCACAATGGACTCCATACTTTGTGTTTTTGTAATAGCCTCTATATAAATGCTAATTTGGGTGGGATATGCGGACTGGCAATTGAGTGCAGTCCCAACACATTTTGCATCTAAATCACCCATACTGTCAGGCTGTGCCCTTTCCTCTAGTGGAGATTCACGCTTGACTTCTTCACTTAAATCAAGTTTACTCGGGTCCTGAGAATGAACATCACAGTGTTCGTCCTGCTTGATAGGGACCTCATTGACGGGCACTGCTCCTACATCCACCTCATCATCACAGCTATTATATACAGACCGCTCCAATAAATCCATCTGCAGGTAAGTCACATCCTCTTCACTGGTCCTGTGCACTTCATTCAGACAAAACGTTTCCTGGGTTCCACTTGCTACAGTGTTTAACATATCCAATTCTATTTTCACTAAATCTGTTTTATTTACTGCCAGTGGAAAGTCTTTGTCAGAGGCAATGTGCTGCTGATCTTGTTCATTGAGTGCTGAATCAGGATTTTCATCAATATTTTGATCGCAGACCGTGCTTTGCATTTCTGGGACTTCTAGATTAGAATTTTCACTGGATTGTTTTGTGGAATTGATTACTGGAGTCTACGGAAGAAGAAAAAACATGGCACTTTATGTTTAACATAGAATAGGATAGAAATGACAATAGGATATTTAATCTGTACAAAACACTTCAATTAAAATTGCAAATCTTTGCAATACATTACCATAAAGCTAATGATGATGACAAGCATATATCAAAACATTACACCTACTTGTGCAGGAAGAGCAGCGTTCAGCAATTGTTTCTTTGAACGCATGCAAATCTTTGACTTTCTGCTTGTAAAAACAGGTATGTGTTTTCCACTAACAGGCTTCGATGAAGGGATCTGCAACATTAAATCCGTAACGTTTGTACACGTCATTGTACACAAATGTAACAGAAAAGCCAGTGCCAGTGTTAAACAGCCACATCAAGCCAAGTTATTACCAAAATGTGCAATTTGGGAAATACCATTTACTCTGTGTTTGGCACAATGGTTCTCAACCCATGGGTCACACCCAATTCAGGCCGGCTGCAGGCTATGGCATGGATACCATGCACGAGAATGTCAGCGACATGCTGCAGCATCAAAAACACACTAAAACACGAACTGAAAGGACAAATGCCTAACACCGCGTTGACTAGTGGCGTGAGGACTAATGGTATTGATTGGACAGCTGCCATTCTAAATGTTGGGAACCACTGATTTAGCACAAAGGCAATTAAATATTAAAAGACAGCCTTATCTGCCATCTAGTGGAGAGAGTTGAACCTGCAGAAATGTTTCCTTAATTTAGGCATTATATACAGAAATGCCAACCCAATGTGACTCAAGTACAATAGTGCGTTTTGAAATTAAATACCTGTTGTGAGAAAGACAACGGTAAGTCATCTGAATCTGATTGTTTCGGTCTTTTGTCCTCTGGATCTGATTCAGCTCCACTGTGACAAAATATATTTTAAAAACTTCAACAGAATATAATGACATGATTTGTATAACTTATATACAGCAGCGCCATACTCGTCACGGAAGAGCTTAATACACTCTCACTTCATTTCATTTCTTCTGGTTTGTCTTATATATACTTAAAGGTTAAACACACCCTGCAAAGGTTTTGAAATTCTTAACTTTGGACCAAATCACCCAAAATCCTAAACATGCCTTAGCCTGGATAGTACCAGCCTGCACTGACTGTTCAGTGTGAATTACGATCAAATAAATACACAACATACAGCGCTTCGCGAAATGTTTTAGACAATGGCATACCATCAACAGGCTGACGCTCACATCTCATTCATAAACGGAAAATGAAACAGAAGCCACAATACAATTGTGGCCATGCAACCCAAACTATGGACAATACTGTATAGAAAACCACTGCAGTTTGCACTCGTTAAATGGACTACACAAATTATTTCTAGTGAATCCCTCTTGTGCTTATCAAGCCTTGCTTGACGTTGGTATTTAATAATAATATCCTGGACATATTGCCATTCGCAAGAACAGAATCTCGGACTTAGTATGCATCTGATTCCACGGTGTAAATGAACATCAAGTATAGACAGTACCTTGAGAATGCGTTTGTTCGTCTTTTGCGCAACTTCATATTTCGTTTCGGCTCTCGCTTCGCCTCCCCAGATGCCTTTAAGGGCTTTAGTGTGAATTTTCGGCTGGTTTTGGCATTTTCTTGACAGCTGGTACGTGCTGCTGCGTCAGAAGTGGTGCCACTCATTTGAGCACTCGAATTAGCAGCACCTTAAAAAAGCAAGCCCCCGTGAGATATACGTTTAAATACTTGAGAAACACGTTTGAGGTAATGCGGTATAACTTCAACTTACAACACACACCAGTATTCACCCTCCAAGACACAAAAAAACAACTCAAGTGGTACGAAGAGGGACCAGACAACTGGGAAGGTAGCAAGCAGCAGCCATAAAATGAGTCGGCGACAACAATTGCCCAAGCTGTGCGATTCCCAATGCTGTATATGTACTAGCGTATTATCAGTGAATTAATGAGTACACGATAGTATGTTAACCTATGAGGAAATCACCCGCAATCCGTCTGCTAGCCCCTCAGATTCCAGAAACTAAGCATGGGTTTTAGCCTTGGGACTTCTTCTTCTTTGCGATTCTTCGAAGCACGATGGTCAGCCACTGGACATTGTTGTCTTTGGGACTGGAGACCATCCACCACGCGTAACAGGCGTTATAGGCTGCTACGAGGCTGTGTGGCTGCTTCCAGAGGACAGTGCGGCAAATTAATAATACAATGTATAACGCGCCGCGCTAATTCTATACATGGCTATGGCCGCGATGCAGAGGCCTGAGGGGGAGTCTGCCAGCGGCAACCCTCCACACACTGCTTCCTATATACACTATTATGTTATCGGCCAATTAATTAATGAGTGGGGTTTTTTAGGTTACGGTAGGAAAGCGAAGAAACCAGACGCAACCCACGCAGAACAAAGAACGCACAATTCCACACAGAAAGGCGCCCCAAGGCGGGAATCGAACCGCCTCAGCAAGGATTTTCTGAGGCGCAGATGTTACCAATGTATAGACACCCTGCCGCCAAAATTACAATGTTGTTACAGTACTTTACGTCTATGGATGTTTCCCGCCTTTAACAGCCCGTATTGATCGAAAGTGTGAACTATGGTTACATGAGTTATAGGTTTAATGCATTATTAGTTGCCCTGCCCGCCAGGTTCAGAATGCATTCATTCATTCATTTTCATAAACCGCTTAATCCTATACAGGGTCGCGGTGAGCCGGAGCCTATCCCGGCAGACACAGGGCGCAAGGCAGGGGAACACCAAGGATGGGACGCCAGTCCATCGCAGGGCGCCTGGGGAAATTTAGTCAGTACGCCAATTAACCTGGCAGCATGTCTTTGGACGGTGGGAGGAAACCGGAGTGCCCGGCGAAAACCCACGCGGACACGGGGAGAACATGCAAACTCCACACAGAAAGGCACCCCGAGCCGAGATTCGAACCCGGGACCTTCTTGCTGTGAGGCGGAAGCGCTACCCACTACGCCACCGTGCCGCCCAAGTTCAGAATGCAAGCCCACTATATATGTGGTCCATTACGTAAAACAATATACGAGTTAAAACGACCTTCATTTATAACATAAAGTCTTCCTCATGTTACTGAACACGATGCTAATTGTTAAGACGAATGCCTGTAGTCGTAAAAGGTATGCGAACTTAAATGCAGTTTGACCGTCAATTTATAACACTGAAGCTTCGGTTTCATTAAAATAATAATTAATACTACACAGTATGTAGTTTGTATTGAAAAACAAGTTACAGTCTACCGTACACGGTTATAAACAGTGCTTCTACGTACTTTGCATACAAACGTTATTGTCTCTTTAGGCTTAGAAGTAGGTAACGATTGTACGTATAATTAAGATCCTTATTGTAAACCACAGCGATACCAAATAAAACATACCTTGCAGGAACAAACTTTTCAGTCTGTGGTTTGCTGGAGACGCCAGCGGAGTGACGTCTTCGCTCACACGTGGGATTCCTAGGCGTGGCGTGATTAGCAGGTGCCACTCGGGGTTATAAGCCACACAAAGATAGACAAATACTCAGTGAGCTTGCAAGCTCTTTAAGGGGATTCCTGCGAAACAACAAACACGTGAATTGACCAAAATAAATTCAAATATAATTGCCCTCGGTGCCCTATGATGGACTGGCGTCCCATCCAGAGTATAGCCCTGACTTGCGTCCGGGATAGGCTCCTGTCCACGACTAAGCGTTTTTTTGACAATGGATACAAAAAAAAGAACCAAACCAAACAAATAACCATTCACACACAGAACTGCACCCAGTTACATGGGATTTGACTGCAAACAATGGTCTGGCCTGGCCTCCTTAACTTTCCTGTGCTTCATTGGGAAAAAGCCGCAGCAAGCTCAGTGTTGTTTCAGAATGCCACTATTAATCTTAAGCACCGACGAACGCCTAATTTGCCAGTATCTATTTGCAGGTGAAATGATAATGGTGCAGATATGAAACTGTTTTCTCTGGTACAAACTGAGACATATCTTATTGAAAAATCAACATACCCAAAGTGCCTAAAGCGGAACGATTTTAAACAGTGTGTTACATCAGGCGTTCTCAACCTTTTGCATCTCAAGGCCCACTTGGGTATGGTCTCCACATCATCTCCACGGACCACCGTGATGATGTGACATGGATCAGATGATGTGAACATTGATTTTAAATAATAGAGATAGACATGGAAAGCTTGGAATTGCACTAATACATTGGCATGTTGCTTTTAATTACTACACTTCCCGTAAAAAAAAAAGCACTGCAACCTACTGTCGTTTTCCTCCTGATTTTCACATTTTGACCAAATAGTGCCCTCGGTACTTATACTCGGATGTGTTAACAGATACATCTAATTGTCTCGTAAACCTGTATATTACTTATTTTTCCTCACATTTGTGTTTAACCCAGCATTTATTAGAGTTCATGGCCATTACGTCTTAAGACTCATCAGCAAATCTAAGATGGTTTATATCGTCTCCATTTATGTTTATACATTTATTTCTCCAATCCAATTCTCATGAAACATATTGTATCCATCAGGTTCTGGAAAATAATTAACATGACATACCATTGTGCCTAGCGTCTGTAGACTCCCAAAAAAATAATTTTTGACACAGTGGAATGTGATGTGGTCATCCAAGCCCTCACGAACTGATGCCTAAGTTAAAATGTGTTGCGAATGAAACAAACATCTGTAAACATCGAAAGGCAACAGTGAGATTGCATGGGGACAGGAGTCAGGCAAGGAGATACACTTTTGTTTTAAGAGGAACATTGTTGTATACAAACGGACAAGGAAGAGCATGGATAAAGAAACCACACATAAACCCGTTTAAACATCAATGGTACTGGTTTTAAACAAAATATTCACTTCACATTCTTAATCATATTGACATAGAATTTGTTTGACATTGCAAACGTTCACTTTAATAAACCATTTATTTTGGCAGTAATCTGCTAAAATGTACAGAATTTTAAATAATCATACAACATATCAAGGCGCATATTTGTAATCACAGTGTAATATTTGCATGTTGTTGAAAACACCAATGTAAATTCAGGTTAATGGAGGATATGACTGTGCTGTGAAAACTCGAAACAAGACTCATGAAAAATAATTTAAATGTCAATATGCTATAAAAATGTCTATCAATCAGTAGTGCAGAATACCAATGTCCAGGCTTTCGCAACACTACAGCAATAGTAATCCAAAACACACACAAACACAACGATGCAGACCCCTCTCACTGAAAAACAGCCACGGTGCAATTCATAACCAAAAATTAATTGATATTTATGCCTATGGATACAATCAACCGTGCATAAATGTTGTCAAAGTTGGTGAACCTCTCGTGGTGATGAAGCATATACTTGAGCCCAGGCAGGCACCCAAAATATATGGTTTCAGCCCACGTACTGCAGCCCCTGCGTATCAAGGATACAGTAAAAGTATTTACTTGAAATGTATAGCATATTAATAATAAGAAATTTCAGCTCTTTGTCAAACTACTGCTCAACGAAGGCCTACCAACAATGTTGGCCATGGGGATTGTTTAATCATACTTCACCACGCAGGTCAGTACAGGTCGGTCAAAGAGGGCCCAGAAACAGTTCAGACACCACTAATATTAGCTGTGGCAGGGAATAAACTTAGGTCACAGGGTTCATAGCAATGCACACAAACCACTATTCCACCCTTTAACAAAGTAGTTTATTCATCCAGGAAAGCTTTAATTGATCTGAAGACTTTATCAGAATACTGTACGCCTGCATTGGGATATTTAGCCGATGCTATTTGGGTTTTTTTTCACATGGGGGGGGGGCTATGGAGCATCCAGAGAAAGCACATGTATAAGAGAGGATAAGAAAAATCCACACAGATGGGTTAACAATACAGATGGGAATTAATCACCCACCAGCCTGTAGGTTGGAGTCATATGGTCTGCATCATGGCACCGCACCTCCTCTTCCACTCTCACTGCTTGATTTCACATCATGCAAAAGTGCCTGGGCCCCCTGCATATTTTTGTTTCAACCCCTCGAAAAAACATCGTTTCATAACATCAAACATCAAAGTAAACATTGTTTTTTAAGTGCTAAAATCCAGCACAATAACACTTTTGTCAAGGCATTGCTGACGCTAAGCCACGTTGAATGCAAGCGGCACGTTGATTGCAAGCGGTGGAGTGGGGCGATGCCCCCCTAAAAAGCAGCGTTACAAAAATAATAATTGTAAAAATAGATTTATTTTTAAATGGCGGGGGGGCATTTAAAAGTTCAGTAACTTAAATTGTAATATTCTAATATTTATTTTCATTTCGAATCGATTCAGATAGAATCTGATAGCGTGAGCCTTCCACGCTTCAGATAGAATCGATTGAAACGTCGTCGAAATATACGGTTCTCAATCTCAGTCTTCTTCTTTGCGATTCTTCGAAGCACGATGGTCAGCCTCTGGACATCGTTGTCTTTCAGCTCGGCCTCGAAGTGTTTGGTAGAATTCGCAGGCAATACCAAGTATTACCTGACAGGGATCGCGACGTGAACGCTTCTACCTTGATCTCAGTGCCTCTATGAGATGTAGACATAGGCAACTCATTGGCTGATTCAAACTGCTCCTCGAAGTGCCAAAATAAAGTTAAAGGGGATCCAATAAATCCACCCCTGGCCTATAACAAGCCACCGTTCCAGATCAATATTCATAAAGTACACCCCTATATGTATTTTTCCCTCCTACCCCCACCACCTGCCCACCATCGAGATGGCACCCCACCAAAAATATGAGCCAACTGCCACTAGGCAGTGTATTGTTTAACCCATGTAATTAACGTAGCTTATAAATGGTTGCTTGTCAAGATGTAAGCCAATCAATACAGTATTTTATAAACATGCATTATTTGGTTACATTTAAAATGTGCAAATGCTGGCAAATTACTTCAAGCAAAAACAAACACAGGCGCAATTTCAAGAAATAAAACTGGCACTTTTTTAGATAAACTGGTATGTACACAGTACATACACTACTATAATTATTATAAATATTGTAAAACTGTCCACAAAATATTGTCAGGCGAATGTAAAAATTGTAAATGTGTGCACAGCAGGAATGAGACTGAGGCTAGCACTAGGGTCACACAGCACATCTTAAACATAATAATCAAAAAGATGAACTCTCTTGATGTGTTTTCTGGTGAAACTGTGTTGTTTGTAATGATGTCTGACGTTTTTCTCCACATATTAAAAGCTTCTTTAGTAACTGGATTAAGCACCTTACTTCCTTGCTCACTGGTTAAAGTGTTCTAACACGTAAAAATTAACAGCAGTCGGCCAATAATCCTGTACATTATTGCAAGACAGTGCATTACACATTCAATCATGACAGAATGCCACTTTTCTTTAAGGTGCTTTTTCCAAATTTGCCACTTTAAAGCATCCTCAGGCGCCTGACGATGCTTTAACATGGCTCTCCCGAAAGAACAGCTTTGAAACGCAACCATCAATATTCAGAAGCAAAGAAGAATATTCAGAAGCGCAAAAAAAGGTTCAAATTGTATAGATAAAATACAACTGAAAGTGTTATATAAAATCAGTGAGTGAAATTACAAGTAACATTTTGATGAGTGCCACAAAAACCATTAGTTAAACAGCTGGATCAATTAAGCACGTACTGCGTAGGTTTTCGCACTTGTGCTCAGTAGCTCTCCCGATATGTTTTCAGCTTGCGCCAAGTGTTATTTGGAAATATGTCCAACGTTTCACTCCACACGCCGGAACTTTTGTAAGTTCAGTTCCTGAAGAAGCTCCCAGCATGTGCAACATGTTAGACATCGTGCCGAACACATGGCACGACCTGGAAACACATCGGTGACTAAATAAAAACATCACTGCAATAAGTCACGAGTTGTAAAAAAGGACACAGAAGACTTAACCTACCATATATCCAAATCATCAAAGCAATAGTTCAGACCTTTACCATGATTACAGCGAGTTCATGCCACCTCCCATCAGGAGTCTGGAATCTACCTATAAAATGGAACATGCGCACTTGCTGGTGTCACACAAATATAAACAAGCCGCGCTTACAGAAGCGTCCTCCAGTGACCCGCAGTGTCCCGCGGCGAGCTGTGCTTGACATCTGGCCATCCGGGTAAAGCTATGATCCATGCAAGCTGCTGCGTGTGTCACCATCATCGTCACCATCTTGCAGAGCACCATTCAGCAAAGTGCTTAACTCTATTCAGAGCATCGCGACTCGCGTATCAGCAGCCAGCCGGAGTAGAATATTGTAAGGCACAGTGCTTCTGGCTGTTTGGCTTGTTGCGTCCCAAGGGTCGTCTTCTTCACCGATGCCCAAGCATCTTCTTTGTGGTGTTGCCCTGCCATTACACTGGGTAGTGTAGGACCCTGCGGCGGATGTACTGGCAGAGGCAGGGGACGGCGTGCGCGTGAAGGAAGTATTGCGGCTGGAATAGAAGCCCCTTAGCGAGCAGCTTCACGTAAGCAGCGCTGTACGTGACCAGGAGCTGCTCTGCCACTTGCTGGTTTAAGGACAAAAAACCAACGTATAAATTGTGTCAACCATTTTATATATTCATAACAGTTATTTGGATTGATAGTATAAAACAAACCCCATGACCTCGTTGTTAAGTCTTATTTTCCCTGTTCTACCTACTCGAATAAATACAGATTTTCAACAAATACTGATTGCTTAATTGAAACATTTGAACTAGACTGAACATGGAGTTTGTCCAATTTAGATAGCATTTCCCATCAACACAACCAGGCCACACATTGCTCATAAACGATTCTGAAAACCTGAAGGAGGAGTTTTCGTAGGATGTAGATTACTGCTTCTAGGATTCTTTTAACCATACCTGGCAACCAGCCAACCCGGGTCAACCTTTATACTGGCCGTTTAAACCAGCAACAACATTGTAAATGTCACGGGATCACTCTCCAACATTCAGGTGTGCTGAAGTAGCAAAGAATTAGCACGTTTTGTTCACGTGACAACCCTTACTAATTGGCTGTGTCGGGTGGAGGCGGGTTTACGACACTTATTGTTTTCCGTGACCTAACCTATAAAAAAAAAGATATACTATGGATAACATTGGTCACGAAAGCCTTCGTGTTAAATTCAGCAACAACGTACCTGAGGGCTGCCCCGCGGTGTGAAGTGCATCGAGGTAGTGACGGTCTTCCCTTTCGTAGGAGTCACGGCACCGCCAGAGGGCAGCAGTGGAGACTCTTCCGAGTCACCACCCTCACCCGTTTGCCTCTCAGGCTCTTCCTCCTCTTCTAACATGATGCTCAGATGATCAAGGCTCTACAATAAAATAACCGAGCACACGCTCATTAAAACAAAAGGCCCATGAACACTAGCTTGAGAGCATCGGTCGAGAAGAAATTGCTTTAGAACACGAGACTTTGAACATTGACCTTGCTACAAAGGACTGAAAGAAATCTAGATATAATGGAGCAAGTGTTCCTATGTATGTATGTTCGCACTGAGGGTACTTGGTGTGAATCCTTCATAAGCACAAATCTATCTGCCAAACATCAAGGATTGCATCTCTTATCGTGGCAATCAAACCACTGAAGGTAATGTCACACTTGTAGTGTCTTGTAAAATTACACTATTCAGGCATATATTCAATCAAACACCAATGAAGAATGATGGGAAAATAGAGTAAGATTTGATTATTACTCAGGCAGACTGAGTATAAACCACTCTCTATTTCCTTTAACAATCTCTTTCTTTCCTATACTCTGAAGACAAGCTATTGTTTGAAATGCTAGATTTTGACTGGTAATAATAATAGCATTTATAGAGCGCCTTTCACCCGAGGGTAATGATGAATACAGTATTTATTGATCATGTGGCAATCAGATGAGTACGTGCTCTCGTGCTCAACACAACTTTTCTCGTGACCTACTTCTCGCCGTTGTGCGTTTACTGTTGGCTGGAAATGTTCGGCAAGGGTGTCCAAGCAGTCGGCGGTGTCAAAGTACACAAAGTTGAGCTGATGGCTGAAGTCAAAGACAAACATTTTGGTGGTCTTCAAGAAGGGACGTGATCATTTTACAGATATGCAGCATACACAAAAGTAGGACGTAACATTGTGATTGGATATATCCATGCAAAGAGAAATGTTCATTCTTCCTAGGATTTGATTTTATCGTCAACATCATGTTATATTTACACCACGCCTCCCATGCAGTACGTTCCGGGTGATAAAACAAAGGGACATTTGAGATAATTGCTCAGTAAGGAAGTGAATGTAGACTAAACAATATAGACAATATACACAACCAAAGGAGAGAAATTAATTGTACAAATCTGAAATGTTTCATTTGAGTTACCATTCATAGGCTTTCTGAAAACAATATATTTCATTAATCATGTAACTGTTTATGCGTTTATTTCCACAAAGGATACGTCAAGCTTGCTGCGGCACATGTACACGGAGTCTGTCAGGCCGACCACCAACTTGTATTTTATAAGCCTTTCGTTGAGCACAGCCAAACGCATATCGGTATTGACATTCATCTGAAACAGCAGAGGTACAGACGTGAATATATATGTCAATAAAGAAATACGTCAATGTTGAAATAAAATTCGTGACATCTACTGCAATTTGTAAGAGGCTTTGTACCGAAGTAAATTCCCACGATTGAAGTGAAAAGTCTATGCGTGGGATTATTACAGTCACAAGGACATAACTGGATAATAGCGCTCGCAGTGAAAGCTGCCCATTTTTTGTACCGAGACAGAAAGCACGATTGTTGACTGAGCAGAACGCAAGCTGGGTGGCGATGCAAAGATAATGTTACACAGTGACAATTGTTGCTATGTCCTTGTGACAAAATTCTTGAGTCTTGGTATCTTTTTTTGGCATCATACTTTCCTCTGCTCGACTGTTGAAATAACAGATCTGTAACCCTTTGCTTGCATATTTACAAGATACAGTGTCTTTGGTTGGAGCACGTTTGTTGCAGTTTAACCAAGCAATGCATTTGGTAAACATAGCATTGAATACTCAATGCATCTTCTAGTCCCTTGTCTTTCTTGGGCCATTGGAGCATGATCGTCTCTTTCACCGATATCTCCTTGCAGTGGTCATTTCACTTATTTATGTCCATTGCTGCTTCTTTTAACTGATATTGATTGCACTCCATCGTTTCGTTGTTTTACACCAAGTCAACATCGTGTTCAAATACATCTGCAGCACTGGAAAACGCTGTCTCAGCAGCAAATGTTTTGCTATGCAGACAGCACATACGCAAAACAGATAAATCGAGAGTATTGTGTTCAACCTGGACTTAGCCATCATAAACGTATAATGAACCTGGCCAATGAGATGATTTAGTTGCTGAACATTTTGGTCACGTTTTGTGCAATGGGCAACACGTTACTTACCTCTCTGCTGCGTCTCTCAAAGACCCACACGACAGAGCCGGTTATCACCACCGCTATCAGGAGGCTAAGGAGCAGCGGAAATTCCCAGCTGAGCTGAGGCAGGAAGTGCCAGAAAGAAGAGAAGAAGTCTCCCCAGAATGCACAGAACAGCACCTGTTCCACAATGGGAGCATGATCAGTGACAACCACGAGACAGCTATGTCTAGACTTCAAAACAATTAAGGTTGCATGTTCTCCCCGTGTCCCCGTGGGTTTTCGCCGGGCACTCAGATTTCCTCCCACAGTCCAAACACATGTTGCTGCATAGGTTAATTGGCCTGCGGACTAAATTACCCCCGGTGCCTTGTGATTGAATGGCGTCCCATCCGGGGTATAGCCGTGCCTTGCGCCCTGTGTCTGCCGGGATAGGCTCCGGCTCAACGCGACCCTGTACAATGTACATGATTAAGCGGTTTCTGACAATTAATGAATGAGCTTTCATTACATACAACCTATACCATCTGGGTCGCTACAGGACGCCCAGGAAATAGAGCCTGACAGCATATTGGGCCCTTCCTGCAAACATAAATAATGTCCAAACTACACCACCAGCATTTCTGAACAAGCATCAAGTATGTACCCTTATAGAGCTTGTTTCATGACCTTGACATTTCACGACACACAGAATCGCTTGGCACTTCTCTTGCTCAACTTATTACGGATCAATTTACCACATATGACATTAATATACAAAAAAATCCTCCATACAAGGAAGCACATTATTCCAGTGTTTACAGTGATGGAATAGTAGATGATGTCTGGGCGTGGAAACTGCTGGCAGGCTTTGAATGGACACTGTGTTTCTTGTTTATAATTTCTGGCCTCGTTACCAACAGCTGCTGGAAAATACATTATGCGTGAAAGGGTTTTTTTCTACACTGAGATATAATTATTCCACAGTAATTAACACGACACAGTGTGAAAATTAGGAAGTTTCTGGACCAGATGGAAGAAATGTGTACATCATTAAACCAGCAGGAACAGCTGTTGGATTGAACTGATTGGGTAGTGGAAAGGGGGTCAGAGTGTACGCACAACCTCAGACAGTGGTGGGCAGGGACAGCAGGGGTGAGTTCCCTTCACAATCAAAGTCCCTCTTAGAGCAATATCATATATATTGACTTAAGAAACGTGGGCATGGGCAGGGACCACCACTTGAAGGGATGTTAGCTGATACAATCTGGTATTGTGGATTGTTACATTACGAGACCTAAGATAGGGTGATGAGAGGAGAGTTTTATCTCTTTATCCAGCTGGTAATAGATCGTGGAGAATGCTGATCATGAATAAATGGCTAAATGAGTATTGTAGTAGGAAACATACCGTGGCCACAGCAATACCAAATGTCTTGGACACGAGGAAGGCATATCGTATTATCTTGGAGTCCTGAAGGACACCAGACATCGCCTGGATAAATTCCTCATTTTGGACCTAAATGCAGAGGAGGAATGTACATAGAGATTAATTATTTATAACATGCTTACCGAGCAAGAGTCGTGAGTCATATATAGTTCATCATCAATATCTCAGGTCCCGGTTTTTTTGCAGTCAGTGCCCTCTGATGGACTGGCGTCCTATCCTGGGTATAGCCTTGCCTTGTGTTTGCCGAGATAGCCTCCGGCCCACCACAGCCCTGTCCAGGATTGAACGGTTTCTGACAATGAACGAATTAATTAAAAATTGACTGCTAACTTTCCTTTGTAAAGTCGTGAAAATTCCTCAAGCAAACTAAATCAATCCATACATAATATGAACTATAAACTGAATTGAGGACATTTAAACCTTTCGTGATTTTATTGGCGACCTACTGGACGCAAGGAGGACAACGCAAGCGGTATCTCACCTGCACTCCGCGTGCACACAGCTCCTCTTGGCATAACTCGAGGTCAAACTCGGCCGACCTGCACCACAGCGCCGCGCTCGCCATCAGCACCAACTTGCCATTATAAACACCTGCGAGCAGAGGAGAGAAAGAGAATCTCACACGTTCGCCCAAAGGCCGTGTCAAGCCCCATCGAGGACTCATTAGAAGAACTGGCCAAACATCTCAATGCAGGATCCGTCTGAAAAACTGTTTTAAAACGCAGTGAGACTTTCCTTGATAAAGGATTGCAGTATTGGATTGGCCATGCAAATGAGCATTTAACTTAGAAAAACAACACATTTTACCACGCCTTACGTTATTTAATATTGTATGTGTATATAATTGTAGGTCGTTATGATTGGTGAAGTGGTGGCACAGTGGTTAGTACACTGCCCTTTGAACCTGGATCCCTGAGTTCAATTCCTGGCCACGGCTACCATCAGTGCCGAGTGACATCTGAACTGGTCCTGAGTTACCCTTTCAGTTAACCTACCAGTGCTGACCAGTGTGGTGAAGTATGGTCAACCAATGTTGCGTCCAGCAATAGTTTAACAAAGGGCTGTGAATGTTATTTTAACAAATAATATGGTTCATATTAGTTGGTGCTGCTGTGGGTTTGCCAACTCTGTGCCAACTTTTCTTTAGTGGCGTGGTTAGATGTGCAACATTAATAAAATAATTTACATAACAGTGCCTATCTGCATACAATCTACTGCTGGATAAACGTCCCTCCAAGCCTCAGCATATAAGCATCATAAAATTATTCATGTCTTCTACAGCATTGACCATGTATCCTGACATATGCAGTATTATGTGAGGTAGCCCTAAGCTTAACATACTGCAGGATTGGCTTGAACGATGAAAACAAGGGCACGGCAACAAATCAGCAACCGTTTCCTCCATCATGCCCATTTATTGGGGCCAAACCCATGCCCTTGCAGAAAATTATACGTATTGGTATCATTCCCGTTTTAGTGATTGCTTGGTTTTGTCAGACTGTTACGTAAACATTTGGCAGTTCCAATGACTCTGCTGAATTATTTTTTAAATCTGCTGAAACTGATCAGCTTGGTCAGATGGGAATGATGCCCAATGTGTGTAAAAAAAAACAGTGTCCTTCAACACTGTAGCTCGTTATTGTAAATCTGGAGAGCTTTCAATGTCAGCTGACCCTTTTGTGCAAGCACCTTTGGTCATTCAGACCACGATGACCTTTGGGAATGGTTATTTATTTCTTCAAGTGTCTCAATATAGCCGCACAACAGTGGCTCATGAAAGAAAAAAGATACCCATGCCCAGTGCCTAATTTCAGTTGTAAAAGTCCAGCACACTCTTCTGGGAATCACTTTGGCAACAACACATCCACTTCGCCTTATTTTATTCTCGTTCTACCGCCGCAGTGCAATGTGCTGCGGTAGGCGTGGAAACACGTGTGTAAATAGCGCTTAGGGTTACAACATATCCTTCAGGTCAGTATTTAAAATTAACCTCCTTATCCTTAAGTTAAACCACCTCTAATCCTCTTATTTTCTCGTCCGACCACCAATGTTAAATGTCCTTGTAGTGATGAGCACCCACCAGTACTCACAGATTGCCTGCTGAAAAATCCTACACGGTGCCGGGGCCTCCCTTGTGCAGTAGGCAGAGCAAGAGGAGCTGCGTGTGAGTGAGCGGGCAAGTGAGTGAGCAGGTGAGTGGGTAGGTGAGTGGGTGACCAGGTGGACAGAGCAAGGGGTGCCATGTAGTCTGCCTCTATTCACAGTAGCCGCAGCAGCTCTCTTGTTTTGTGGGGCACTGCCTTTAGTGAGTACACACACGTTTGTGGCATCAAATCACGTCTGTGACATCTCACAGAGCCTATAGCAGAGCTCTGGAAAATAACTGAGAAATAAAGCCCTGCCGCATGCCAACACGAGGTTATATTCGCTTACAGTGAAACCACTCAAAAATGTACCAAATCCCATCAGATCACGAAAGCTAAGCAGATTTGAGCCTGGAGAAAGCTTGGAAGGATGACCCCCATGCACTGAAGACCGATGTTGTTGGTATCACGGGCAGCAGAACTGAGTACAGCCAAATCCAGTGTTGTTCTACCCTCCCCCCACCTTCACCAACCCGCAAGACCAACGTGGTGAAATATAAATTAAATATCTCTTACGGCCCGCAATGTGTGGTTAGGAAAGCCCTCATCCAGCAGTGGATTTAAAACATGAGCTATATACGTACAACTTGTGTTTAGTTAAATATTTGTATGATAGCGTATATTTTACACCAACCGTTAAGATGAGAAGTGACTGCAGTTTATTGTGTGCACGTGTGGGTGAGTTGGATTTTACAGCCATTGCCATACATTAAGTGGTCCTTGGTGTAATCATTGCATTTTAAAATAATGATTTACACTGCTCACTGATGTTGGCTAAACAGTAACATCCCCGTTGTGGCCGCACTGCGGTCTAATGAGCTCCATTGCGACTGTTTCAATGGAGATTATATCAACTGCAATTCATGGAACCTTACGCAGCTTCTTTGCTCCTCTTTGGGAAAATGTCCAGTGCTTCACACACACTGGCACTGGTGAAGCTGGGATTATCTCTGAGTGTGTGATAATAATTTTACAATCAACCTACATAACAGAGTGATTCAGAGAATTATCCACCCAAAGTACATGATAAAACACAGGTCAGGAGCCTTTTTCTTCCTGCCTGGGTGCTGACCAGGACTGTCAAGGACTGTCAAATACCTTTCGTGTGTCACACAGTGTCCCCTCCGCGATAGATTTAACTCAACATTTTGATTCTAGAAAAGCAGTGTAGTTGCCAAGTCGAAAATATTCCACTCTAGAACTCGATTACTGCCGCTAAGATGCTTGACAATTGCTGGTAAAATTTATTTGTAGGCCGTTTTGAAGTCGTAGGCCTTGTGTGTCAAGAGGCCATACGCAATGAGGTAGGGATACTACATATGTGCTCCATGGGATATAAGACTTCCACTGTGCCTTATCCTACAAACCAGGGCCTCCTGGTTTGATGATTAATGAGATGTTGCACGTGTTAGGTGCGTCGTTCATTGGTGCCATAGCTCCATAAAAACACGAAATCACGCAGGCCCTGCAGTCGACAGGGCTCTACATGGTTTCATTGTTGTGTTAAAATATTCATACAGCTTAACTATTTCTCCACCGTTCTGCCCCCCAACCTTTGTATTGCTGTTGTGATATCAAAGAAATAACAATGGGTTTCTGGTCAAATAACGGCAGTTTATTTTTTTTTAAGTTGAGCTATTCTTAAGAGGGGTTTTCTTAACGATCAGGTGAATAGTTTATAAAACAAGAAATTTGCCATTCCTGATATAAGAATAGTTTCTGCTGTGTTAAATTTAAAATATATATATATATAACGCAATACAGCTTTTTTAAAAGAACATCTACATACAGAAACGTTGCAATGTTATAAAACAAATGTGAAAATGAGGTATTACGCTTAAAGATCGGTTCAATTGTACATGGGTCATAACATGCGAATTCATGCAGCAAAGGTAGTGAGGGATTAATCGTAGGTGCCAAAAGTTATTGTAGTGGATTTTGTTTTAGCTTGGCAACACAGATTACATGAGAATGGAGGAAAAGCAGTGGTTGCCAACATAGGATGCCGCAAATCAAAATTTGGGTGTGTACTTCCCATCAGCATTCAATAGATGTAAATTATCACCGCTACCTTCACAACTGCCTCATAATGCAAAAATACCAAAGGCTGATGTTTTAGATAATGGCCATTGTTTACCGTAGAGTGTGGGCTGAAAGCTATACGGACTTTAAAGTTGAAGATCATGCTATATAGTTGTGATTATGCACCACAGCCTCTGCAATCCCTTGAATTTATTACAGTTAAATAAATATACTAAATGATAATTTATAGAATTTAGTTCATGACGTGGCTTTCCGATGCCACGTCATGGGTGTTGCTCCACTTCTGGTTGGTGTAGCGATCGAAAAAGGTGACGAAAGGGAACCAAGGATCAGCTCGGACACCACTTGCCACTAACGTTAGCCATGGCCGGGAATCAAACTCAAGTGGTGTGGGTTCACAACACTGACAGCGAGGACCCCTGCTAAACCATTCCCCATCTCAATGATTAACTATCAGTATAACGATAAACTGAAATAAAAAAAATCAGCAAATAACACAAGTATCGCCTTCCAGTCAATCTGCTACTGGACGAGTTGCTCCCCACGCCATATGGTTCGTGGGTGCTATTTAACCATACTTGACCACGCTGCTCAAGAAATAAGTAAAGTAAAATACAGTACTTTCAAAACGAAGCGACTGGGTTGCTGCACACGTGTTTACCAAACATCTAAGCATCAATGCCCATGCAGGGTTTGTTGGCGCTGCCCTCTGCAGCCAGGGTGTCTTACCATCGTGCATGGGCGTAACATCCGCCCTGTCCGAGAGCTTCGAGTAGCTGCAGGAGTCAGACGGGACGGGCGAACAGACATCCTCCTCCTCCGTGTCGCGTCCTGCAGCCTCGCAGTCGGAGGCCATCTCGCCCGGTTCAAACACCGCGCCAGGCTCGCGCCGCTCGCAGGCTCGCTCAGTTTCTTCCGACATGCGAACTCGCGTCAGCGTGGATGCGCACGCACCCAACGTGTCGTCATTTGAGGAGGAAGGCCCTGGACTGCTGCACTCACAGTAAATTAACACATATCAGTGAGACTGGCCATTAACTAACTGTCCGCCGATAGATATTCTCATTCACATTGCTACCCATTGCTGGTGGTCCTGTCCGTACAAGTGTGGTAGGAGGGTCTAAAATAGTATTTATTCGTTCCCGCTTTCTTCCCACTCTCGCTCTCACTAAGCTGATCTTCCAACTCTAGAGCTGTCAGTATCCACTCCCAGAGATATGCCCTGCCCAAATCTATGTTCTTAAACAGATTGTGATATCGTCTATTTGTGTTTGAGCTTCTGATCCATCCATTCGTTCTTCTTCTTCTTTGCGATTCTTCGAAGCACGATGGTCAGCCTCTGGACATCGTTGTCTTTCAGCTCGGCTTCGAAGTGTTTGGTAGAATTCGCAGGCAATACCAAGTACTACCTGACAGGGATCGCGACGTGAACGCTTCTACCTTGACCCCCATCCATTCGTTTATTCATGTGCTTATCCAAATCCAAGAGAATATATTTTCCAAGCACTTTCATATACAGCTGATCAAAACATGATGCATTTCATGCAGGCTCTTGAAATTACCTCATTGTTTTAGATCTCTGTTTAAATTGTATTTTACATACCACCAAATTATGTTGAATGCGGCTGATCTCGTTGGTACACAATACACGCACATTACAAAAGACATTGCAGTCCAGAGTATATACGACAAAGTAACCAAAGGGCAATTGAATGCGAATGTACACAATGCTATATAGGGCTGTCTCGAGCTACAGCTGGCTCTTCAGCAGTGACACAAATGTGAACAGACCTCGCATCTGCCAAATGCTCCACTGCCCCTAAGCTTTCACTACATTTGAAAGACGATATGCTGGCCCAGCAAGAGTAGTCGTTTGCACACTACACACACTATTTACCCAGCGACCTGAGTTTAATTCCTGGCAATGACTTGCACCAGTGAAGAGTGACATCTGAAATAGACCTGGGACATGCCTTAAGCAAACTGCACTGACCTATATGGTGAAATATGGTTAAGCAATCCCCATGACTGACATGGCATGAGGAGGCCTTCTGGGGGTCAAGGTAGAAGCGTTCACGTCGCGATCCCTGTCAGGTAGTACTTGGTATTGCCTGCGAATTCTACCAAACACTTCGAAGCCAAGCTGAAAGACGACCATGTCCAGAAGCTAGCCATCGTGCTTCGAAGAATCGCAAAGAAGAAGAAGGAGGCCTTCTTCCAGTGTTGACGAAAATATTGTTCAAGACAATAATGATTACAGCATTTGTTATTATAAACAAAGAACATATATCCATAGTCTAGCTCTTTTTATGAGAACATATAAAATAGCCAATATGCTAAAGAATGTAATTGTACAGTACTGCAATGTTATTAAAAGCTAGTATTATTTAAAATATAGGGTGAGTTTGTATGACTTTAATTCAATGCAGTATGTAGAATATACGAGGTTTAACCCTTTCCGGCAATGTGAAATGTGAAAAAGTGCTTCTTCTTCTTTGCGATTCTTCGAAGCGCGATGTTAAATTACAGTTTCCCATTTTCTTACACAGCCCCTTGCATTTTCATTGAACTCCGC